>JAMLFY010000958.1:0-19812 GCA_030441495.1 Dalbergia oliveri
TTCAAGGGAAAACGGAAAGCTCTCAGTTGATTTGCTCCTCTGTGACCCCAGGCTTTCACAGTCATACAGATCACATGGGACCGCTTCAAGTGTTTGTGCGTGTCCTCCGCCAACCCATGAAACTTGGGCAGGTGGATGCTTGACTTCAGCTTAAATCACTTCCCGTCCTGGGTAGACTATCCTAAGTGGTTGATAATTCGATGTCTGGGCTGCAAGTTCCTTTAGAGAAAGTTCTTAACCTCTCCCATGTCGCCTTAAACATGTAGGAGGATCAAAAGTTTAGGAAAAAGAAAACGAAAATTATTATGCTCCTTGAAGTTGTATCAGAAGAGGAAGAAGGGTTGCTAGAGAATTAGCTCTTTCCTCGCACTTCCCAGCCTTTGGCGGTTTTCTCAATATCCTAATTAATTGGGAGATGGGAAAATTAGCAAGGGGAATTGGGTCATAAACCATATCTATGACAACAATCAAATACAACGGGAACAAAGGAAGTAAATAAATAAAATTAAAAATAAAATAGAACTGAATTTTTTTTTTAACGAAAACACAAATCGATAAATAAAAAGAAATAAAATAAAACAAATATAAAAAAAAAAAAATAAAAATGAAAATAAATAAAAATAAGAAAAATCAATACACTGCTTCCCGTACGGCGTCAAAATTTGGTAACGAGTCGCCGCCTCAATAATAAAACAATTTTCCATCATCAAACACACCAAAAATGTAGTTATAGTGTAATCCAAGTCGTCTCACGTGGAAACAATGTAATTGATTTTGACAAAAGTGGGGTTTTGAGAATCGTTACTAGCAATTCAAAGTGAAAGAATTGTAATGTAAAGTTACCTGCATAAAGACTTCCTTTATTCGAGAAATGTTCTATCACCGTTCAAATAGATAAATTCATGGTGGTGACAGCTGTACGTCAACTACACTTTTGTATAAAAGGCGACGCAATTCTACTTAACAGTTATACTAACGTACTTCCGTTAAGGATTCAACTAACAATAGAACTAATGACCACAATCATGACCTTATAATCCTATGTTAATTTAGTTATCAATTGGTAGTCCAAATTCTAACGGAATTAATTCAACCCCTTACCAATTGGAATTAATCAAATCAATCGATCTAATATCCCAAAGGCATCCAAATTATGGAAAAAACGAATACACAATCAACTACTCTTAAAACCTCAATCACATTAATCAACGCAATTAAAATTTAAAAGAGAAAGCAATAGGGGTGAAAGAAAAACAACCATGAACTGACATTTAGAATTGAAAACCTCAAGAACAATTCTCATCTTCAACTGTCTCTGTGCAAGGCAAAGGGAATTACTTCTCCATGGAAAAAGAGTCTCCCAATCAAAGATGCAGGAAAGCCCTTTTTTATTACCAAATTGATGCTGAAATTCCACTGAAATGTAATACTAAAACCTAATCTAGAAAGAGAGAGAGAGAAAGAGAGAGAGAGAGTGTGTGTGTGTGTCTAGTCTAAGAGAGAGCGAGAGTGTTCCTGTGACCCCTCAAAACCAAAACCTAAAGAGAAGCCAAACCTTCAGAAACGCTGCCTCGTTTAACCCACTGGCCCAAACCTCTACCTCCTGGCGGTCACACCCACCCCTGCGGTCTCCCACATCTCCACCTGAGCCTGTCAACAGACCGCCGGGCTGGTCTTTTGAGACTTCCACTTGCCTTTCTGATCCCATGGGCGGTGCTTCCATCTGGGCGGGAACAGTGTTGCCGAATCCTCAACTCTTGCTTTAATGTACCAAGTTAGAAGTCCCTATAATAAAAACTCAAACAAGAAATTAAAAACATTGGGGAACTTTTAGAATGTAAAAATTCACTAAAAATTATATTAAAAACTACAAAGTCATTTACTAACACATGTTGAGGACCAAATGCAAACTCAATGTTTAAAAACATCAATTAAATACAAATCAAATGCAAATTGTTCAGAAGTTAGGAGAATGTGCAAAAATGCAACCCATCAACCATTTTGAGAACACATCAAAGCTTCTATTGTGTCTTCATTTAGACTACCACGATTAAAGATTAATCAAATGACCACTCGCACTAAAACGGATTTTAGAGAAGCAACACTAGACAAGGGATAACAAATATATCTCTACCAATTTTTTGAAGAGTTGGATACGCTCCTTCACTTTCCACCAAGCTAAAATCTCAAAATCATGAATTCTTAGAATAACATCTTCCTCAATATAAAAATCAAATTCAATTTTCACAAGTGAGCTCTTTGCTTTCTTCAACTCTCTAAGATACAACTCATAAGCAACATCATCATTTTGATCTTCTAAAGAGTGTGGTTTTGTGCAAAAAATTCTTGCACATTTGAGCTTGAAAAGAAAAAAAATCAATTGAAATCTAGTTCTATTAACCGATTTCAATACATTAAATTAAAAAGGAAATATGTTTCTTACTAACCGATTTCTTTATGTTTAGGCTATTTGAAATCCACTTATAGTTAATCAATTTCATCTAAATTAAAAAAAAAGAATGTATATGCATAGTTAAACTTCAAAATGTAAGAGATGTATATATAAAGTTTTTTTTAATGTTATATTCATAAAAGCCTATAAGGTTAGGTAATTTTTTTTTTAGAAAAAGATATATACATATATATAATTATATAATAATATTACAAATATTTATATATATATATATAGACACACACACAACATATATTAATAATAATATTTTTTTAAATATATATGATATGCGGGGCGAGTTGGGGCGGGTTCACCTTAAACTCGCACATACCTTTACCCCTATGGCAAACCCCGCCTCACATCAACCAAACCCAAGTTGCGGTCCAAACCTTAGCCAGTGTAGTGCGAATAACCCGTGGTCGGGTTGAAATTGCCACCCTTATGTTAAACATTTGGTTAACCCTCTTTTCATACTAACATCATTCTCGGTATTTAGCACTTTTCTTATTAAAATAATTTATGTTAAAAAAGTATTTAACCTTTACAAGATGTCCAATTATGTCTCTTATTAGTTATTATGTTTAAAAGAAAAAAGAAACAGACATTTTCTCTTTGCCACTTCTAACTTCCATTGCATTTATGATGCGTGCTCTGGTGGAAGGAAACCTTTAAAGCAAGATATTGACCAAGCTTAAACAAGTCTTCTAATGGGCCTAAAATCTCACATCGTGATCGATTTGTAGTGCCGCCCAGGTGTCATGTGGCGCAAGATGGCTTCGATGACTACACTTGAAGAATCTCTGCATGGCCGACTTCGAGGAGCTGCCACATGGCTTGAGGGGATGGATGCACTGGCTGGATGATCACAGTGCCAATTCGCATGTGCTGCGCGATTTCAACAAATGTGCGGCGACATGTGGCCCAATGTCACATGATAAGTTCATTTCACGTGTTGTACAATGTAAAAAATGATAAATTATGAATTTGATGTGTATAATCTCCATTTATGAGATTTAAGACACCAATAAGGAATTTCTTTCAAATCTCACATTATGGCTATTTAATCTTCTAAGCTCCATATTAAAATCAATTTCCCATAATATTACTTTTTTTGTCATTTAAAATAATAAACTAATATCACAGTTAAGGTCAATATAATTTTAAATCCCAGTGACCTTTTATGATAATTTAATAAAATAAAATAATATAGAGTATAATTACATAAAATACCGGTATAATTTCCTTGAAAACCTAACAATTATGTATTTTTGGCGAGTTAATAATAGTTGCTGTTAGTGAAGTTAGGGACTGCAACTGGGCTTAAAATTAATTGTCGTGTAATGTCACATCCTCTTAACTGATAGATACAAACTGACACAGGAACCCAAGGTAGGGAAAAATTCTCTGAAAGCAGCAGCCAAGATTGTAGTGGAGGTGCTGATTTGTTGATTGTTAGTTGGTTTTAAATTCTTAGTCTCTCGTGTTCACAGAGCTTTGTCGTTGTTTTAAATTATTATTAAAAAAAATTCTGATAGAAATGTTTTTTGGTTTTTTGGTTTTCTTCCGAGTTGCGTGTCGTTAGTATATAGTTTATGGCAAATATTAAAGAATTAAAAGTAACAACTATTAGAAAAATATAAATTTTTATATTATTTTAAAAAGCTTAAATTTTTTTTATAAAAATATGAACAAATAACATTATTATTCCTGAAAATCTCAATTTGATATCAATTTAGTTTTAATAAATTTTTTTATATTAATATGAATCTAATAAAAAATTTTATATCAATTTAGTCCTAATATTTTTAATTTTAAGATAATTTAGTTATAAAATTTTTTATTTCAAAATTAATTTAGTTATTTTGATAAAGTGAAGATCTAACAAAATGATCAAATTGATCTCAAAATAAAAAATATTAAGACTAAGCTGATATAAAAATTTTATTAGGATCAAATTACCTGTCAAATTGATTATCTAAAATAAAAATGATTATTTACTCTAATAATATAGAGTCTTCTATTTTGATCATTCAAAATATTTCATTCAGTTTTAATTCCGATTTTAATCAAGTGTAATTAATTCTTTAAAAACATAAAAAGCGTTTTTCGTTATTACGTTTATGTATGCTCAGTTTTTAAGAAAAATAAATCGAATCAAATTTTTTGGTAAAGAAAATTAGAAAGTATTGTACTTTCAGTTCCTGAAAATATACTTAATTTTAAAAAAAATTGTTTTCTTAAATTAATCAAACTCAATAATAACTACTCCTCTATAACTTTCTTTTTAAAGAAAAATATTTTATTTAATATTATTTATTATTCAAAAATTATAAGAAAGTATTAATAATCTTTTTCCATTTTTTATTTTTGCACATATTCTCTCTCAATACACAAACTTTCATGTAATTATTGCACAATTTTTTAAAAAGAATACTTTTGTAAACATAGAATTTTCTTTTGTGTGTGTTTACATATTTTTAATAATTTTTTAATCTGTAGGTCAAAATATGCCTAGTTGAAAGCTAATGCTAATTGATTGACGAATTAAATAATTAATTAATGCTTTACAACTCATACCTTCTGCTTTAGACTTTCTCTTCTCCAATGCTTTTCACCCTTCATTCTTTTCTCATTTATATATTAGAATTTCCAAGGGTTTATAACAAATATAAGGGTTTCTAGTGCTTGATCTCCACTCTTAATAGACTAAAAGCTTACCTACCTACTTTGGCATATTCCTATATTGCACTAGATCATTGGCTAAGCAACTCTCAAAGGTATCACAACAATCCTCATAGCTCAAAATAGGTCAAACAAACTAACACTAGGTGTGGTCAACTTAGGTTTTCAATTCTTGGAAACTCTTTTTTTCCTTAAAGAAATCACAAGGGGCTCGCCCACTGAGTTTGCTAACATACCTCACTCCCTTCACAAACGTGACTATACCACATTGCTAATCTATAAGATCATCATTCCAAGGTAAAAAAACGCTTATTCCTATCGTTGGCTTGTGTAAGTGAAGATGTAGCATGAGAAGAAGGGTTGAATTATGTTTTCAAACTTTTTAGCTTTTTGAAACTCAAACAAAGTCTATCAAGTATTTACGCTTCAAAGAGTAATAAACACACAAATTGATAAGCTTCAGAAAGTAACTTTTTGAAGTGATTAGAAAACGAAATTTCAAAAAATAGTTTCAAAAGAGAAATAATATTCACAAACAAAAATAAATATTTCCAGTAATTTAAAGAGATAAAGAAAAAGAAATATTACTCAAGAGTTTTATCAATGTTAGCCAAACATTGCCTACATCTAGTTCTCAACAAATCCGTTGAGTTCCACTATCAACCACTTTCTTAACCTGGAGAAGTAATATTCTTTGAATAGCTTTCTCAAGCTATACAATTAACTATCACTCACAAGTAGTTTTGTCCTAGCCTTTTCAAGTTAATTCACTCTGATCACTAAAGGGTTAAGGTACAAAGAGTATAAGGTTTGGTGTTTACTCTCTAAAAAACACTCAGTTTCCTAAGATAATACAATGTTCAAGGAAATAACTTGAGAGACATCTTTCTAATATTTCTAAGAAGAATGTTTGCTAACATGTACAAGGAGTAAGATTTTCCTTTCAGAAACTGATTTCAAAGAAGAAATGAACTTTAGAAAGTAAGAAAGCTTAAGCATTGAGAGTGCAAAAGTTCCTTCAAGTTTGAAGACTTCTTCCTTTCCATACTTGATTTGAATTGGACCATTGTCCTCTTGATCTTTCCTCTTTTTAACACTTGTAAATCAAGCTTTGTGTGTGTAGGGTCTGCTCTTCTGAACTGTAGGCTGAGTTATGTCAATAATGTCCTTGTTAGTGCATAATCCATTAATAATGGTTTCAGAAACTAATTTTTTATTCTAAACTTGGTTTCTAAACTTCTTTCTTGTGAAGACCTTCTAGAAGATGAAGAATAACTAAGCATAAAGTTGATAGGTGATTATCATTACATTTTGAGTTGTTGACTTCATTTAAAATTCAAGTCTTCATTTAATTTCTGCTGGCCAAGTGTATTTTCTGATGTACTTGTGCTTTCTGACCAACTTCTACATTTCTGAGCCTTTTATATTCTTTATGGAATATCTTTTTGAGGTGGATGATGATCTTTAGATAATGTTGATGTTCTTCAAAGATGATCACACCAGAGATTTGATGATGATGTGCTTGATATGATCATGAAAAATCACTTTCTCACATAGTCATGGCACTTTATGAAATCGCATACCACTTTTTGAAGGCTTAGACTTACTTTTTGATGTCCTAACTTGCCTTCTCAAGATTCTTATATACTCAAGTTCACTTTCTGAACAACTTCATTATCACCTAATCTATATCTTGAATTGAGATTTTAATCATGTTAAAACATGTGAAAAATATGTCACGAATTGAATTATTTGTATATTAGAATGAACCTGTTAAGTGCTACAGAAACTCAAGCAAGACGTTAATTCTTTCTTCAAATATTTTCACCATATTTGCTTTGTTGTCATTCAAAACACAAGTTATAATTGCTTTCTCAAGAGTTTTGAAGCTAAGAGCTTATTCATTTGCATATAATCCATAAATAACCTCATTTTTCTCTTTCTTAATCGTCCTTTATCTAAATTTTGAACTATGCTATCTCTAATGAAGGCATAGTGTGAGGGCTATGGATATTGATCTCATCCAGGCATTAAACCTATGGGGACTTTACCTCTCTCTTTAGGGAAAAACTCAATTGTCTAACTTGGGGAAACATCAGAATACTTTCTTATCATAAAAGCATTATCTAGTAATCTGTTCAAATTCCACCTTACTAGCTCAAAGGAGGTCATAGCCTTGATTCTCAAACCCATAACAATTTGACGCATAGGTTCAAAAGGAATGAACACAGTTGTTATTAAGATAAACTAATGAAATATGGTTGACTACAAGTCAATTCACACCAAAACCATTTCAAGACTAGACCCGGTAAACAAATCAAATCAAAGATAATAGACCCGTTATTAATGTGGAAAGAAAAGGCAACTTGTAACACCCATCCTACTATAATGCTATGCTCGAGTCATAACATTATAGTAAGTAGTAGTTACCTATAAATTTTTTTCTTTTTCTTTTGACTATATGAGTTACATATGTATGAGTTGTAATAAGTAGGAGCCTTGCACTAAAAGCTATACAAATTCTCATGTTTCGTAATCCTTTCAACATATTAATCAACGTAGAATGCAATAGCAGAAACATAGTGAAAGCAATAGCGGAAAACATAGTGTGCATTCCACAAAATCAATCACATGATAATATACATCTTATATCACATCCATAGTAAGTTAATTCATACAATTATACTATATACATTCACATCTAATTACATTTGTATTATAAATAACCCTACCCTGGTCCTCTGATGACCACCTAATCCGAGTTAGGGCTAACAAAATACAACCAACTATATACAGATAAACCTAACTCCTTAGTTAGTGGCTCATCAAAAGGTCAGACGTAAAAGCCCATAATAGTCGATAATATGAGGACCCTAAGGCATACTATGTCTATAAACAAGCTGGATACACCATAACGATCAAGTAAGTCTGAAGGTATGCCCATTAGGCACGTCAGGAGGTAGCCTCCAGTCCCCACTACTCCGGAAGGAGTAGAGGAACCAGAAGATGTCTCCTGAAGGATTAGACTTAGCATTTGATGGCAGTGTGGTGGATGGGTTGTATAAGGAGAAAGTAGAAAAAGGGATGTTGGATAAAAGTAGGACTCATAATAGTAGCGAATGGGCGAGCAAATAGTACATAAACATGGATATGAGACTTAGCGACTAGGTCCAGTGGCCCTAACTTCGGGTTATAATACCACTTGGAACTCAGGCATCTAGAAAGAACATGATCAATGCCATCTATATAAAATACATCATACAGGATGTTAGAATTAATGATTCTCAGGAAAACACCAATTTATTACTCAATGATATTCAATATTAATGCAAAATAAGCAATATATTCCTGTTTGCATAAAAGTCTAGAGGAGTTAGTATCATTATTTTCTGACTTAATTTTATTAGACACTTTTAAACTTAATGGTAGAACTTATAGGACTTTCGATATCTTTCTTGTGGATTTACTTGTCATTGATGTAACACCATAGCGTTATAACCTGATATAGTTCACTAGATGGAGTACGTCTACCACATCTCATTTGAATAGCCTTGATATTCTTTCTCACTACATCCCTCTCTCATAATGATGTAACGTCTCACGATTACAACCTGATATAGTTCCAAGGGCGTAGCATGTCTATTACTACCCGTGAATCCATGAGCTTACCATTACGCAATTAATATTACATAAAGCTTATTTCTTAATTTTTCTCTTTTCATAAGGATCTTTAATATTGTTTTAGGAAAATCTTATGATTCTCAAGAGAAATTCTTAAGTGTTCTATATCTCATACTCTTTGCTTTGAGATTTTCTTGAAATCTTCTTAATTCTTATGAGATTTCTCTGTTAAGTCTCCTGAATTCTTGTGAGATTTTCTCTTTAATCTCTTGAATTTCTTATGAGAAAATTCTGCTCAAAATCTCTTGAAGTCTTTTGAGATTCTGTTCAAAATCTCTTAACTTCTTCTGAAACTTCTCTTAAATTTTTATGAGATTTATCACTAAAATCTACTAAACTTTTTATGAGATTTTGCTTGGAAGAACTATTAAAAGATTTTCTGCAAAGTCTAGTAAACTTTTACAAGATTTTTTTGAAAGAAAACGGTTAAATATTTACGAGATTTTTCATAAAATCTACTAAACTGTTATGAGACTTTTCTATAAAATCTAGATTATTATGAGATTTTTCTATAAAATCTGCTAATCTTTAATGAGATTTTATATTATCATAACTTGTAAAACTCTTCATAATAAGAACTTAAAGATGATGAAATACTTTAAAGAGCAAGACTTACATTTTTGTTCCAAAATAGTTGCTAAGAAACAATTCAAAACATTAATTAGTATTTGGAACTCACTTAAATGTTCTCTCAAGATTTAATAACATTTTCAAAGCAAATGAGAGAATATCACATGCATAAAATAAATGATTTTCTAACCTTTTAGAGAATGAAAAGGTGAAAATACTTCCAAATTCTCATAATAAGTTTTAAAAAAACCTCAGGAATATTTTATTTGTATAGCATCTACTTAGGAACAAGAATCCTTTTTTTTTTTGTTCCAATAAAAGACACATATCAAAGAAAGCAAGGCATGATTCTCAGATGAATATAACCACTAATAAACAAATAATTTTTATGATGATTTAAAATTTAGAGATCAAGGTATATATAAATTAGCAACATTCACCTTAATGCAATGACATAACCAATAAGATCAATGTAAGCACTTTTGTCATACTAAGCATTCTCTTGATACGAAGGAATTAGTCTAATCAATTTAGGGCACTTAAGACAAATAAATATCACACAACCCATAAAATTGAATGTAATATAAGTTTAGGGATAGAGATACTTATTGAGCTTAATAGAGTGTAATGCTCCTTTATTGTTGATCTCCTGAATTTGACTGTTCTTCCTTTAAGAATGTCAATCCATTACATGTGAATGAAGTTCCTTCATGTTCCTCATTTGAATTCTTTAAAGTTTTCTCTTAGTCCATTTATCCTTCTATATGAGGATTTGATGGCCAAAAGAAATCGATTGAACTTATTTAGATTACATCAATTTTGAAACTTCAAGCTTCCTTGAGGATGTTCATGTTTTTCATGTTGTTGTTATATCAAGTGCATGTCCCTTGACCTTGGTATTCAAAGGAATATTTTTCTCACCCATAATTTCTCTTTTTGTTATTTTGAACTTTGAAAGTTTCATATCTTGCTTGTGAGAAACTTTGGTTGAGTGCTCCGTTCTTGTTTGAACAACATGTCTACCCTTATGCCTTGATAGTATTCTCCTTGATAATTCCTCTTTTGCTTGATCGATTTGTCCAATCTTTTGAGAAAATTTCTGCATAGTTGAAGTACTAGGAAGATATTTTGGTACCCATTTCATCTTGGATCCTTTAAGGTTAGTGTAAGAACATTTAAGATTTTTGGGAACCGATGTCATATTATTTCTCATATACATAGTTCTTGTATAATGACACAAATGAGAAATATGCCCTTGATGACCACAATAATTGCAAACAATGGAATTGGATGATGGTTTGGAATTTTTAATTTTGTAGCCCTTTGATATCTTGACTTTATGACATTCTAAACCATTCTTGTTGCAAACCATGCTAGATTTTTCACATGTAACATCCTTAATTTCATTATGGTTATCAAACATAGAATGCAAGCATGTAGAGTTATCATCTTTGCCAAGTTTAGTGGATAAGTTCTTAACTTGATTTTCAAGATTAATACAATTATCAATAATAGTTTAGACTTTAAATTTAAAAGCAATTTTCTCATCAAGAAAAGAATATGTATTTTTTAAGTATTCAATTTCATTTTCAATAGAGAAAATATTTTCTAGAGAATCTTAGGGGTTGTTTGCTTTAAAATAGTTTTCAGTTTTTCATTTTAGTTTTCAGATTTGTGAAGGAAAAACTTGAAAAACTAAAAGCTGAAATTTTAGTTTTAGTTTTCCTTCACAAATTGGAAATTGAAACCTTTCAAGCAAAAGCCCTAAAATTTTCTTTTCTAAACACAACAAACCATCATACAAGTCATCATATGCACATTATAGTTCATTGGGGAAGGAAAATAGTTAATTTTTGCATTATTTACCTCAAGGTTTTCTTGAGTCATCTTGGAGTTTGCTTTTATATCTCTAACAATAGGCTTTTAATGATAATCATCTTTATTTTCATCCTTTTTCTTAGAGACTTCAAGAATGTGTTCCTTTTGACTTTACTTTGCCTCTAATTCAATTTGATTGTCATGATCACCAAGAAATATTGATCTCCTATGAGCACATTGAACCTCTTGTTGTTGAAGACTTTAATTAAGTTAAGCATCCTCCAATGGCTTTTCTCTTGATCTCTATATTTAGCTTTGTATACAAAATCATTAGTTAAAAGATAAAGAGCACCAAGACTATCCCAAATATCTTTAGTAATAGAGCAATTCTTAATTCTAGCATAAACATCATCACTTAAACTACTTCTTAAAATTTGCATTGCTCTAATGTTCAATGAAAAATATTTCTTATCATAGTTATTCCATTCTTATTTTGGTTTATGAGTAATTCCATCAATCACAACATCCCACAAATCAATATTGATAGATTGTATGTAAATTTCTATTCTACATTTCCAATAAATAAAATACTTACCACCAAAGAAAGGTACTTTATCAAATTCTATAAAAATATTTTGAAAGTATTTTTGATGGTTGCCAACAAATAAGGATCTTTAACTCTAAGCAATTAAGCTTTACCAGGAGCACAAAGCTTTGATACCACTTGTTAGCCATGGCAACATCACCCAAGAGGGTTTGAATTGGTTAATTTGAAAACTATTTCAAATTTAAGAAATAATTCAATTTTATGTACTCAAATTATGCATGCAATGGAATGAATATAGAAAATATATAAATATTGTAAATTGCTCAAATAGAACTTGTTTGATGGAGGAATTGTGAAAAATATACTTTATGGAGTGTAGTCTTTCTTAAGGTGGAAGATGCACCTTCAACTCCTGGTACATCCTCCATAGGAGTGTAGTCCTCTCTGTATGATCTTCCATAAGTCAAGAGTTGTGTATTTGATAAACAACTTCATCCTATCTCTTCAATAGGCATAATCACAACCATCAAAGAATGGAGGTCTACTTAGAGAGTGTTCTTCTATGTGAATGTTTTGTGCCATATATACACTAGATTTTTACCTTTGCAATCATTTGAATGCTCAACCTCGAGACCTGAGCTCTAATACCAATTATAGGTTGAAAGTAGCACGAAAGAATGGGGTTTATGTGCTTTACACCTTTTCATGTTTTATAACATACTAAACAAAGTTTTTCACTTGAAGGCAACAAAAATCTCTGTTAGTAAGGTTCAGAAAGTTACTTTTAGAAAGTCACTTGAGGTTGTTTTCAATAAGTATATAACATAGATAAATGTAAATATTGAATGATAAAGAGATGGGGAGAGATAGAGAGATATTACTCAGAGATTTTTATACTGGTTCAATACTACCTACATCCAATTCTCAACAATCTGTTGAGTTCTACTAATAGCCCTTTCTCAACCCCGAGAAGTGAGATAGTCTTTGGATAGCCTTCTCAAGCTATATCTAATGAGTAGCAGTTCCAATTTACTCTCACTCCAAGTAGTCTTTTTACTAGCCTCTTTAAGCTAACCTCACAATGATCACTACCGGATCAGGGTATAATGTTTTGGATTGTTTAGTACACTCTAACTAAAAATACACTCAAGTTTTTTAGGAAAAAAATAATGTATGAACTGAAAACCTTAATGACTTCTTTCTAAAATTATTTCTAAGAAGAAAATGTTATCTAATGAAAGGTAGAAAGAAGATTTTTACAAAAATTGATTACATGATGTAATGAACTCTCATAAGAAGAAAATGATTAGTGTTTGTTCTTGGCAAAAGTCTTTCTATCAAAAGTCAAAAGTCTATTCTTGTGTCAGGAGACATCCTTTTATACTTGGTCTTCAAATTAGAATATTGTCCTTTGATTTCCCTTCCTCTTGAAATGTGTTGATATTCTTCTTGTCCTAGCAACTGACCTCTAGAATACTAGCTCAGCTGTGTAGAGCCACTTTTGTAGGTGTAAAGATCATTGTCAAATATAGTTTATGAATGAAGCTTCAAAAACTCCTTTTTACTTTCTAGACATGGTTCTTGACCTTTTTCTTCTAGAAGATGAGACAGTTGGCCAAGTACAAAAAGTAATGTGTCACTATCAGTGCTTTTTGAGAGTTGATTTCATTTGAATTTTCCCTCCTTTTCTGAAGTCAGCATGGTTTTTGAATACATGTGCTTTCTTATGCACTTCTTCAGTTTTTAATCTTCTTTGCTTCAGTTTAGCTTGATGGGGATCTTTCCATTATGATTGAAGACATTGATCATGACTTGCTTCAAGAAGATTAACTTCTTCATTGATGTAGCACTTTCTTAAATATGTTACCCACTTTTGTAACGCCCTAATATTTAAGCCAACATACCTAGGACATATTTAAGTTAATTATTAGATATGGCTCTTTTGTTCAGTTCTTAACTTTAACTCTTGGAAATACTTTAGTAAAAATATGAGTAAATTTTTTTTTGTTAAAAACAAAACGTGACCCACGAGTACTAAATAAAACACGTCATTCATCTTATGCAATAGGAAATAAAACACTTCACGGGCATACATGAAATCCAAACATAACATTATCATGAGCATAAACACATCATCATATATATAGTTAATCATAGGTACTAATTGTTCCTCATTACACACTAAAACAAACTACTAAGATAGTATAATGCCCACTAATAGAGGTTGGGCTAAATATAATCATCCAAAAAAACATAAATAGTATAGAGATAGAAGTTATAAATAGTCTACTAAAAACCTCCCCTTCCACTATTCCTACTAGGATATGCCTAGAGTAGATAACCCCTGACATAGTAACAAAAGAAGGGCTATCCTTTCCAAAAGATATGCACATGTACTCCATGAGATCCACTACTAGCTTTTAAGGATTTTGATCTAGGGAGGGAGAAAGGTAATTGATCACTCGAGCAATGTCATTAGGTGTAGCGAGGCGGCTAGTAGGAAGGATGTAACCATCTCGACGAGGACATGTAGCTTCCCTATGAATGCGCTGAACTCTTCTCAGAGGTTGATTCACTGTAGTCTCTCCATCGCTACTACTCCTCACCTCCATAGGAACTGGTGTAGAATTGCCGAAGAATACGGAAGGTGACTTCTGATGGGTTGACTATGGCTCAGTGAGGTGAGGTGCGAGGGGCATATACACAGGAAAGTCTGAGGCTGAGCAAGCAAGGCGGGCATGGGGAAACTATTTCATACACGGACATGCACACTCAAAGGCAAAATCATCAGTGAAAGGAGAAGCTGGAGAAAACCAAAAGCTAGTAATAGGGTGCACAAAAGGATGGTTGAAGAACACAAAAAATGAATGGCACAATGACTTATGAAATGACCGGTTGCTTTATTCATAATGCATCTCTTATGGGGGTGTCAACGTAAATCATGAACGTCACCATGTGACTTTGAAGATGAGACAAGAAAAGAAAAGAGAAGGAATGAGAAACTTAAATAAGAATCTTAGGCTTTGTTTAGGAGTTTGGAGGGAAAGAGAAGGGAAGACGTTGAAGAGGAAAGAAAGGTGAGGGAAGGAAGGAGTTTAGAGGATTGATCCTCCATGTGTTTGGGAGTGAAATATATATAGAGGGAAGGGAATTGGAGGATTTGTGATTTAGATTTACAATTTTACCTTTTTCTTATAATATTTAATTATTTTATTTGTATAGAATTAATTATTTTAGTTAAAAATACATTTTTACTGATAAAAAATAGAAAATTTATAATTTGTTTTACACATTTATCCTTTAATAATATATTTAATTATTTTATTTTTAAATAATTATTTATTTTGAAAAAAAATAAAAAAACTACTTTTCCCTCAAATTTTATACTCTACACAGTGGATCATTTAAAAAAATATCTATTGATTTTTTATCTCTAAAAATTACTTTCTCATCAATATTTTTGAAAAGTCTATAATAAAAATTTATAAATTTTTTTGAAAATCCATATTTATAAAAAAATAATAATACCATGCAAAAAATTTGTATTTACAAAAAAAGGGACAAACATTAAATATAACTATCAATTAGATACACAATCGAAACTAGCAAAAAGAAAAAAATAACAAATATTATTGATCCAAGGCTTTGGTAATTTTTTTCATAACAATACACAAGGAAAAAATATTCCATTAATTGAAACTCAAATAGTTCAACAATGTCAAGTATTAAATCAACCTAAATACTAAATCAATGGTCCACAAATATAATCCACTTCAAAGTTACATCAAGGAGGACCACCTGGACCAAACACCATCTCAAATAACAACCTCTTATATTTGTCCTGAGGACAACCAATTACTCCTCTAATGCACTCTGGAATGACCAAGAAGATACATGTATACACGGTTGATCAAGTGGTCCTCAATTTGCCAATCTTCAAGCATCTTCCAGACTTCACTTTCTGGAATTGGAGCCTTCTGCTTAGCTCTTTCGTATGCATGTGCTTTCCCTAAAAGCTCCAACAAGATCTTGAAGAACCATCTTTATCCTTTCCGCTTCAGTTCATTTAGACATTCTAGACCTTTTACCTTTGGGCCCTTGGCCATGAGATACAAGTACTTCTAGAGATGTGACTTCATTACCTCCAATGTCTTGGACACTATCCAAATTGAACTGTTTCAAGAGACTTTATTCATGACACCGCCTTTTGTTTCTAATCTCCCTAGCAGTCTCAGCATGCTCTCCAGGAGCTCTATCTTCACCACACAATATCATCATCTTATCATAATTTGGGATGAGCTTTTTCATCCACTATTCAGCCTAAGGTTTAGTCTATCAAACCAACAATAATAACTTTAACTTTAGAAAGATATTAAGCATTAATAACTTTGAAGGATATTTAAATAAGTTAAACATAACAATCAGTTGAATTTCAATTTTGTTAAAAGCTAAATTATTACCTCAATTAGCTTTTGCCAAACTTCGGGTTCAGCACACCAACGCTTTGTAACAGGATCCAAGCAAACCCACTAAGCCCGTTCTTGAATAAGTCGTAACATTTTGAGAAACTTCTCTTAATTAGCTTCCAGCGACTTTACACCTTTTCCTTTGCAAAAGGCCTTTGAAATTTTTCGTAGTTCATTTGTCATTGCTTCGTAGACTTTTGAGGTGAAACTCCCACCCACTTTGTTTCCCATGTTTAGTTGATTTAGGAAAGCATCAACAAGAGCATTATCCATCTTTTGTGTCCATGTCTCTCTTTCTGACTTAGACATGATTACCTCAATCTGCAACATTCCCAATTAGTGTCACCCAAGTCAAGATTGAAAACAAGAGAATTATGTAAGGATACGAGATATGCATTCATATTATGCAAGGGGGTGAACAAGGGGGGTAGGGAGTCACTAAAAATAACTAGCAGCAAAAACATGTAGCATTATGACACAAAAGAACCATCAGCACACCACATTCACCCATCAAACATGCATTCATATTTTGATTTCTATTTATACTTCCCTAGTTCCCTCCCTTGTCTTAGGCATTGTTAGAGAAACTACTCTAGTTCTTGCTACTTTTTATTTTGTTTTCTGAAAAATACAATCTAGCTACTGCGTACTTCCGTTGAAAAATAAAAAGAACTCTGCATTCTTAAGATAAGAATAAAGAGAGGCAGGAAGCAACTTTGGTGCATGTTTTGTAGAAGTTGAAAAATAAAAAGAATTGTATTCATAACTTTATTAGATGTTTTAATAATATAGGTGTTTGCAATAGGAAACAACTAAGAGTATTTATAACAATTGAGAATTTTATATAATTCACTAGTACATCAACCAAGAAAAAGAAACCAACTAGTATAATCTCTCCACATAGCTTCTGCTATAGAATTTCTAAAATTCTTCCCTAAACGAGTATGTTCTTCATCCTCATCATCTACCGGGTCATGAACATGTTGGTGAGGTGCAACTTATTGTTAATTTCTTCATCCACCTCAGCAACCAAATCTTCATCAAGATCTACTATCATCAAGTAATTGTGCAAAATACAACAAGCAACAATGATCCTATTCTGAGTCTTGATTCCATAGGTAGGTTCAGTTCCACTTGCAATAATAGGGAATCTTTTTTTCAAAACTCCAAAAGCCCTTTCAACAGCATTACGCAAGGATGAATGCCAGTGGTTGAATAATTCTTGAGGTGTTCGAGGTGGATTTCTAAGGGAGAATTCTTTCAAATGATAACTTGTTGTTCTATAGGGTGTAATTAATCCCTTTCTCAACATGAATCCAACTTCAAGGACATAGAATTTACCTAATAAAAGGAAAATATTCCATTACTATGATATATCTAATAGAATAAAAGGGAAAATGAAGAACGATTATATTAATTACCTCTAGGTATTTTGAGATTGTCTGTTCTATGTGAAGCATTTTTTAGTATCCTTGAGTCAATGCGGTGCCCTCCCATCCAGGTAGAACATAAGTAAATTTAAGGTCAAAGAAGCATGCAACCAAGACATTTTGTGTTGGAAAATCTTTCCCCTCAAACTAAGCTTCAGCTTATGGCACTTTTACACGAACATGTGTACAATCAATTGCCCCAATACAATCCTAGCATAGATTTTTTTTAATTAATATCATTTCTTTTATAATGTTTTTGAATTATGAATTAAAATAAATTTACCTTAAAGAATGGATTAAACTGGTTGCTCCTCAAAATTTCCATAGGAATTTGCGAGCCATTAGGTTATTTGAGATATTTATCTTCTAGCTCAATTATTGATCGAAGCACACGATGAAGATGACGACTAGTGGATTCCCAGAGCTTTGAAACCAGAACTGGACTTCTTGATTCCTAACATTATGTGTCAGAATGTAGAGTGTTTTGGCAACTTATTCCTCTAAGGTTACCCGTTGTGTTGGTTGGAGACCATCTTCTCGTTTTAAGATATCACACAAGTCTAAAAAAGCTTTGGGACCCATTCTTATTATCTTATGACCTTCATTACTAGCAATTTGTTTCATTATTTTTGCTCGTATCCTCTCCTTCTCTAAGGTTAAAGTACGCTCAATCATCCTATCTTGAGAACGTTTTCTAGTTATGTAATAATAAACTACAAGACATACAACTTGGACAACAATCATCCTATGTATTTGTCTCCAACTTAACAGTGTAAGGTTTATGTTTCCTCCTTGATCATCCATCTATAAATTATCAATAAACAAATTTATGCAATCAATAAATTATCACATACAAACTGCAACCACAATTAACCAAAATCAAACACAAGAATGAAAAAAGAAGAGAAGTTTCAACGAACCTATAGGCACTACCAGGATGCCCCTTCTAACACTTGAGATGCACATAATCACAATTGGAACAAAAATGATGAATTAATGATGAAAATGATGAGTTGATGAGAAGAAGGAGAATTCAAAGATTGATTGTTGTCATTGCAAATATTGCAGAAATTTCTAATGAGGCTAAGGAAAGTAAGTTAAAGGAGACAAAAGAGAAAAATTAAGAAAGGAAATTAGTCTTATGTTATAATTGAAATGGTCAGAAGGTTATGTCCTTCTAAGAGCAACCTTATACATTTGACCTCATTGGTAATTAGGTTTCTTATTAGCACTACTACCTTCTGCAATTAGAAATTTAGAATCAAATAACAATATGCAAACTCTTCTTCACCATGCATTTAAAAAATAAACGGGGATTTATTTGAAGGAAGTTAATTAGTATTTCCTGAGAGAACCATGCAAGCAGGGCCACTTTGCAATTTGCAAGATAATACATGTAAGTAACCATACCGTGCTATTATTCTTCACTTTTATTTGCCAAAACTCATCAAATTTTGACTTCAACATCTCATTTTATATTCCTATCTCAATTGTTCTAAAACTAAATGGGTGAAGATAGGATAAAGAAATAGTGAAGATCATGGTTGAATATCTTTTTTTTATATATTTATTTAGATGAATGGTCAGTGAGAATTTGAGTTGGGAGTGTGTACGAAGTTGGGGGTTTTTTCCTCAATCCTAGATTTTTGTGCTGAACATTGATAGATAGAGTTGTTTGGATGTTTGAAGGAGTATCTTAGTGAAGATGCCTTGTTTGGATGAAAAAGCTACTTCCAGATTTTGCTGAAGCTGATTGCTGCAGTTTGCGCTTGGGCTTGAGGTTCGCCATAATTACCACTTTCGTTGGACTCTCCTTTACATTATGTTGACACCAGATTTCAAGTGTAACTATCAATACTGGAGTGAGTTTGGATCTTGTACTAATAGACTAATAGTATTGATTTGATGCAAGTCTTGTTGCGCCAATGTTATTGCATGTTTAGTCGCCTCAATGGTCATGCGCCTTGCAAATAAATAAAAGTATGTGTGTCGTGATTCTTATAGGAGATTGTCATGATTCTTCTGGGCATAAACATAGGTGTGTCACTTGAGCAATATACAACTATACAATGCAACTCAATCGGCTTATGTGCTCCTGATTGAATTGAAATGTCAGCATTTAAAAAATCTGGAAGTTGGCAAAGTAAGGACCAATGATATAATCCA
>JAMLFY010000959.1:0-19737 GCA_030441495.1 Dalbergia oliveri
AGTTAGTTTCGTGGCACATACACATATCCAGAGGTCATGCGTTACTGCGCTATAACTTATTCTATTAATAAGGCATTACACATGATATAACTATTCGCATCATGCTTAAGAAGACATAGTCGGTCCAATGGTCTAGCTAGATAAGAAAGTCAAACCTTAAATAAGGAAAATGTATTCACAGAATATAACATGTACGCATGCAGCTTCAGACGTATTCAAGTTAGTTATTAGTTATTACTCTTTCGTCTCAATCCTTAACTTTAAGGTTTATAAAATACTTAGCAAAATATGGATGAATTTTTTTTTTTCTGAACTTTAAAACCAAAATGTGCAGACGCATCCAGAATAAATTACGACATCTATGTCGCGTATAAGAAAGGGGAAGAAATAGAAGACATTATAGGCATAGATGAATTACAAATGAAGACAAAATCATAAGCAAAAACATATCATCATAAATTCATATATATATATATATATATATATATATATATATATATATATATATATAGTATAATAAAATTAGTCCCGCCAACGAAGGTTCAGGTTAAGTATATAGGAAACTCATGAAAGAAAAGCTAAATACCAGCTGGCTCAACCTCTCATACCCTCCTTTCTCCTCCTAGGATAAGCCTAGGTAGATAACCATCTAAAACAAAAAAAGGCAAAAGGAAGGTTATCCTGTACAGTGAACATCACGGGATGCTTAACCAAGGCGTGCCTGCAAATATGCCCTATTTTGTAGAGCTGAGAGGGAGAAGGTGACCAATCTGGTGGGCATTAACTTGACTATGGCAAGAAGCGGTGGGCGGGTCAAGCATGGGCACCTTGGCGGGTTGGGTAGCTCCTCTTCATGAGGTTGCATGACAATAGCCTCTCCATCACTACCACCTCCAAGCACCATAGGAACGGTGGCGGGAACCATGGAAGGACAGAGCTAATGAGGAATAACCTGGAATGGGTTGGACCATGGCTTGGTAGGGCGAGGTGGTGATTGTGGCATGTAGTTCAGGAAAATCAGGAACAGACAGATGTCACAAGCGAGGTAGACGATCTGCTCCCCGTGGGACGAGCACGCTCAAAGATGAAGTCATTCGTAAACGGGATGGTGGTAGAGATCTATCGTAACAATATGTAAGGGGCAAGCCAATGAAGACAAAAAGACAAACAACACATAGACCAAAGAAGTGATAAGTCTAGTGAGTGGCGTGAAGTGCATCTCCTAGGTGGGAGCGTCAACGTAAAATCACGAAGGTCGCGTACTATCTCTAAAGATAAGATAGAAAGAAAGAAATGATAAGAAACTTATATAGAATTAGTACAGGTTTACGCCCCTAACAAGTGTCATAACGTGCGTCCTTAGGAACCTTGAGTTTCATTATGAAATTAGTAGGCATATTACTTAGGGTTGAACTATTAAGTTCTAAATAGTACTTCTGCAAGGCTCGATATTTTAGCATGAATCTTAATACATGAATGCAACATACAAAGTCATGAATGCATGTTGACACCATAGTAGATATCATATAACAGTACATTAAATGGGCATTACTCATAGAGAATGTAAAATTCTTTTAACATGATCATTCTTCATTATACTTTTAGGTGACTTAAACTTCTTATTCTCTTTTCCATGGGGGCCACCCTATTCTTCTCCAACTTTGAGGTTTAGGTTATGAGTGTAACACCCTAATATTTAACCTCAATACGCCTAGGACGTATCAAGACTAATTATTAGTTATTACTTCTCTTTAAATTCATTTATAAAATACTTAGCGGAAAATACGGGTAAATTTTTTTTTGAAATGATTTATATAAACCAAAGTGCGAGCCTTTGCGCGTAACATAAACAACGTGAAGCGGAAGAATAAATAAAACATCCAGAATATAAACATTAAAGAACACATCCATCATAAACATCATTCCTCATTACTTTAGATAATATAGTTTAGTACATCACAACGGAAATATAACAGAAACATAAAGTCTTACCCGCACTAGTGGGCAGAGCTTGTAGTACAATGGGAAACATAAAGACAAATAATCCCAAAAGATAAACACCCAACTATCACTACCCTCCCACTCCAAGCCTCCTGGTGACGCCCCTCGGTTGGGGAGATGTAGCCGAAACTGACGAAGCTCCTCGGATGTAGCCCAACGAAGCGGAGATCTAGGCATGGGAATCGAGGGACAGCGTGGCCTCCGCGTCGTGGTCGCCTCGGCTGTCGACGCGCCTCGCATGCCTCGGCTGGGTGACCGTGTCCTCACTACCTCCTCCGTGACCCATAGGGAACGAAGGGAAGATCCCCCAAGGATCAGCCTAATCGAGAACGGGGAACATACTCAGGATATCGCGTACCTCCGACGAGGAAGGTTGGGCACGGCGGTCTACTCATCTCGGGGTCGTGTCCTCTCAAAGATCAGGTCGTCGCCAAAGGGTGAAGTCGGATCGAAGCGATAGCTGGAGACGGGGAAAGCAAAAGGGCGTCCCACATATGCAAAACGCGCACCTCGCAATGACCCTTGAAGTGGTAGGACTGATGCTCGGGGTCATAGTGCACCTCCCATGTAGGCGGGTCAATGAAAATCACGAACGACGCCATCGATACTGAAGACGTAACGGAAAGAAACAGAGAGGGGTGAGAATTCTTACTAAAGAATCTCAGGAGGAAAGTCCTCTATCCTAGTGCCATCGTTTCGTCCCAGGAACCTTGGGTTTATTATGAAAAGGTTGAGCATGCATAGGTTCATTATGAGGTTTTCACAAAGGTTGTTGTCCAAGGTCCATGTCTTTTATAATGATTCTTAATGCATGTATGCAACATAATGTTTCATGGATGCATGGTAGCACTTTAGGTAAATCAAACAATAATTCAAACAACATTGTGTGGCATGAAACTTTTCTTTGATCATCTTTCCTTTTCTCATACTTGTGTCACCAATAATATAGTAACCGCACCCCTTAAGCTAGGCTATGAGCTCATACCTTAACTAGTCGTCACTAGTTCTTACTTATCCTCTTGATAAGCGAATCATAAATATCATAATCCCGACTCCCAGAGTACGGGTGGGGGCCTAAGGATCACCCATCATGGGACTTTCTCCTTCTTCGAAACGCATCGACTGGTTAAGCCAGCGACTTTGTCCGCTTCTGGTATGGCTCGACGTCCATACCCCACGGGTTTACTTTCTCCTCCTAGGGGAGAATGCGTCTCGGCATATAACTTTAAACTTCATATTTCTCAAAAACTTTCTTTTTGTCCCTCAATTTGACGGAAATTCGGCGGCATAACGCTACTCTCAAATTTCCTCAAATTTGAGTCATGCCACATAATTTCAGTCACATGCATCATTTTCATGGAACTTTCTCATTGCCACAACTTTCTAGTTCACATGAGCATATTTCTCAATTTCATTCATATCTTTGAAACATTATGCATCTCAAACACAACAATTCATCAAATTATGCATATAAAGTTTCATGCTCAAGGAACTAACATAATCACATCATCATACGTGTGCACGAGGTTCATCATCATAATCATACTCTCTCGTCCACCTATCTCACAGTATCTTATGCTTTGCCCTTTCGGGCTTTAAACTTGTATTTGCATTATTATTACCCTCAAGGGGTTGGCACTTAAACTTTTCCTCTAAGATTTGAACTCACCAAGATTCCACTCAGCACTCAACATAAAAGGGCAGAAAATATATATATCGTTTGCTTAAGGGGCTCTAGAATCTCCATTCGCGACCCTTTTAAGATCCATCTTCGCCTAAGACTCCATAATTAATTCTTAGATCAATTATGAGGGATTCCTAGGCATGTTCTCTAAGTTATAAACCACTTAGATCTCTTATCATCATCTTATACTTAGAAATTAGCACCTAATCATTTATGAAGGGATCTTGTACATGTCTTACTAATTATGAATCATTTATCCCTGAATTAATCATGCTAGAACAATTTGCACTTCTTTGTATTAAGGTGTTCTAGAATTCTCATCTCAAGTCCCTTTTTAGTTACTTATTCTTTACTAGCTTCTCTAAATCGATCCTTGCTTCACTCAACATAATTTTACACATTTAACACCTTAGAACAGCATTTATACAGTAGCCAAACATAGAACCAAATCATGAACCCATAAGATCACATAATCTCTTGGGTTGAAATGCATATAAGTTGCTAGTTTTCTCTTGGATGTTTCTGAAACAAAAGGTGTTCTGGTAATCGATTACATGTTCCTAGTAATCGATTACCAGAGCTAATTCATTCTGGGTTTTCAACAAGGGTAATCGATTACACATAATGGTAATCGATTACGTAGGTTAAACGTTTCAAAAAGTAAGGAACATAGGTAATCGATTACATACGACGTAATCGATTACTTAGGTTAAATCTTTTGGAAAAGTAAAGAACATTTGGTAATCGATTACATTATAAGTAATCGATTCCAGGGTTTCCAGAAGGTCTGGGCATGAAAAGCCGTAGTAATCGATTACACTGCCTCTGGTAATCGATTACCAGAACAAAGTCCTTCAAAAAACTTCTGGTAATCGATTACATGGGTGGTAATCGATTACCAGAACCTTGAAAATTGAGAAAACATGATTTTGACACATTCCAAACTATTTTAAACCTCTTGAGACCTCATAAAACAGTTTTCCAACATTTCCTTGAAAATTATTCATGTATTTTACAAAATCAAACCATTGTTGGTTCATACCAAAACTCATCCATTTCTTTTTGAATGGAGTTTCCTTTTTAGGATACTTAGGGCAAGTCTTTGAGCTCTAGAGTGTTTAGGTGATGACAAAATCTTAAACATGCCATGCACTTTATTTTACTCTTCATTAGAAAGTAAAGTGAGAGCATAAAATAAATATGAGATGCAACTTCATTATTATCTTTAAGGATTAAGTGATGACTTGAAATATAAACATGAAATGCAAGCTTGGGAATTTAAATATGGTAATGCAAGTTCATTCATTTACTCTTGTGAAATTAGTGATAACATCAAAATAAACATGAGATGCAAGACATAAATTTAAACATGAATGCATCTTGTTTTTGTCTTAGCTAGAGCTCTTGCAAGACTTTTAGAGGAACATAAACCTCAACCCATTATGCATCATAAGGCAAGCTTTAGAGTTCTTAGCACCTAGACTTCAAGAGAAATCTTAAGGTTTGAACTCACCATCAAGCTTAAGGAAATGGACCCAAAGTTCATCACTTTGTCTAAACAAAACTACAAGAACTAAGTCATATTCTTTATTTTATTGCTCATAGGCTTCAATCTAGCGCGGATTCTAGAACGGCCGACCAACTTTAAGGTTGGCAAGGGTAAGCCTAGAGCTCTTTGAAATCATGAGATTAACTTTCTTAACAAAACTTTCGTGATCTACTAGACATATTTTACAAACTTTGTTCAAATCCATAGAAGAAAAACTGAAAATCCTTAAAGGAAAGAGGAAGAGGAAAAACCGAAACTTAAGCCAAGAAAAGAAAGGAAATCCAAGCATGTATGGTCCAAGACCAAGTTGTTTCAAGCTTTAGAGGTTTCTCACATGACAACAACAAATCATTATCTTGAAACCTCATCATCAAGCTCACATTCTTTTTGTAAGAAGGCCTCTTGGCGAAAAAGAAAGAGGAAGGAAAAGGAGTTTGAAACCAAGAGAAAAACTAGAACTTTCTTGAAGAACACAAACAAAAATCATCAAAACTTAACCCCTACCTTAAGAAGTCTTGAAGAGATGTAAGAAAGCTTTGTTTTCTAGATGGAAGGAGAAGGAAATCCTTTTGGAGTCTTGAGGAAGAAATCAGCCAAGTTGAGGGAATTTGAGAGGAATGAGAGAATTTGCAAGAAGTGTGAACTTACCAAGTGAACCAAAGTGTGACAAGGTTCATCAAGGCTTGGTATTTATAGAAAAATGAGACATGTTGAGCTGATTTGGGGAGGGAATGGCTGATGACTTTTTCAAGGTCAAGGGAGGAGGAAATATCTCTTACAAAAGCATGGGTTTAGGCATGGCAAGCATGGTTGGAAGCATGGGCAAGGTATGGCCTAAGGCATGGGCTTGGAGTGCATCACAACTCAACATGTGGCACCATTTGGGGACAGATTTTCGGCCTCCTCATCAGCCAAGGGGAAGGGATTTTTGTTCATGTAATTGTGGTTTAAGGATGTGTTTAAGTGTTTCTATGATTAGGCTTTTTGATTAGGAGTTTGTAAGCAAGCGTTTAGGTGAGAAAATGGTTAATTGAGGTGGTTCAAGACTTGATTAGGAGGGTGATCTTATTAGATTAGTAATTTAAAATAATTCTTTTGGTCAAATGAGGTATGGCTCAATTCCTTAATTTAAGGAAAGAGAGAGAAAACACTATTCAAGATTCCATGACTAGAAATCTTGAATTTAAAGAATACAATTAGAGTTTATCTAAGCAATCTTAGGTTCTAATTAACCTTAATAAATCATTTTGACTCTAGATTAATTATCGAAATAAATTAATCTTCGATTAGAGCCTAATATTGCTTAGGTTTGCTAATTGCTTCATTAGGCGCATACACTGTTCTAGGGGCAAAATGGTAATTTTGCACTAAAACTCCCGGGACCTTCGGCCCGACTAAACATCAAACATTGCTCATAAACATCATTCTAAACTTCCTGGAAAAGTTCAAGGCTCAACGGCATCTTTTACCCGTGTAGACACAGCGGGGTATTTTGGTCATTTTGAGCCGAAGTTTAGAAACGAGGTTCCTCCTCGGATATCATTCATAACAGCATAATCCCCTTCAAACATCGAGTTGACCCATTCGAGGGTTGCGGGGCAACTGTCCTTTAATTTGGGTAGAATGACCTCAGGGGCATTTGGTCATTTGTACTCTAAGGAGAAATCGAGACGTTACATTACTCCCCTCCTTAAAAGAATTTCGTCCTCGAAATTCGTTACCTTAGAAAGCTCGGATACTTCATCCGCATCTTCCAACTCCCATGTGTACTCCGTCTTGTCTCGTCCACGCGACTTTCACCAAAGGACTTACTCCTCAACTGCTTACACCACGGTCCACGATCCTCGTTGGTGGTGGTGAAAGTTAGGTCCTCCCTCAACTGTACATGCTCTGGCTCTAACACATGGCTAGGGTCGGATTGATATTTCTAGCTGGGAGACGTGAAAGACGTCATGAAGATTTGCAGATTTGGAGGTAGGGCTATTTAGGCGGTCTCCCGACTTCTGAAGGATTTCAAAGGTTGAAGAAATCGGGACTCAATTTCTTGATTTTCATGGCTCTACCTATTCCTGTAGTGGGAGTTATCCTCAGAAACATGCTCACCTTCTTGGAATTCTAACGGCTTCGCCGCTTGTCCGCATAGCTCTTTTGTTTTGCAGTCAAGATTCTATCCTTGATCATTTTTATTTGCTCTGTGGTTTCCCTCACTACATCCGGTCCCAAAATGCTTTGTTCTGAGATCATGCCAGCACAAAGGCGACTGACACTTCCTTCCATACAAGGCCTCGTACGGTGCCATATCGATACTCGCATGATAACTGTTGTTATACGCGAACTCGATAGCGAGGTACTTATCCCAACTCCCTTTTCTATCCAAAACACATGCCCTTAGCATATCCTCCAATGTTTGGATAGTTCTTTCCGATTGTCCATCTGTTTGGGGGTGGTAAGCCGTGCTTAAGCACAACTTAGAACCAAACGCCTTTTGAAAGGCTTCCCAAAACGCGACGTAATCGGGATCTCTGAAATTATCGTCGATGGAACTCCGTGTAACCTTACTATCTCTTGGATGTACAACTGGGCCAACTTATCTAGGGAAAAGGTTAACTTGATGGGTAGGAAATGGGCCGACTTGGTTAACCTCCCACTATTACCCATATAGCGTCATGGCCGGCTTGGGTTCGGGGTAGGCTGGTCACAAAATCCATAGATATACTATCCCACTTCCATTCGGGATAGGCAAAGGTTGCAACATTCCTGAAGGCTTCTGGTGCTCAATCTTCACCTTTTGACAGACCAAGCACTTACTAACCCAGGCTACTACGTCCCTTTCAATCGGGCCACCAAAACATCTTCTTTAAATCCTGATACATCTTGGTGGCACAGGATGGATGGTGAAGTGGCTTTTATGGGCCTCCTCCAAGATACTCTCTCGGAGGTCACCATCTTGCGGTACACACATCCGCCCTTCAAACCTCCACAATCCATCTGCCCCTTGCTCAAAACCCTTAAGCTTTCCAGCCTTAACCGCCTCTAAGTCTCCCTAAACTCCTCATTTTCTACTTGTGCCATCATCACCCTTTGTTTAAACCCACTTGTTCCTGTAAGATGACACATCTTTACACTCTTTTCTGTTATTGACATCCCCAAATTCATGTCCCTAAACTTCTCTATGAGCTCAACTTCCTTGACCATCATGTGGGATAAGCGTAATGATTTTCGACTCAAGGCATCGGCAACCACATTGGCTTTGCCTGGGTGGTAACTTAGGCCGAAATCATAGTCCTTTAGAAACTCCATCCACCTTCTTTGCCTCATGTTTAGCTCTTTTTGATCAAAGAGATGCTTAAGACTCTTATGATCGGAGAAAACTTCAAACCTCACTCCGTACAAGTGATGCCTCCATATTTTCAAGGCAAACACTATGGCGGCTAACTCTAGGTCATGGGTAGGGTAATTAACCTCATGAGGCTTGAGTTGTCTAGACGCATAGGCTACCACTTGCCTATTTTGCATCAATACACATCCTAAACCTTTTCCGAAGCATCACAATATACCTCGAAGGGTACATTGGGGTCGGGCAAAACCAAAACTGGGGTCGAGGTCAACCTTTCCTTTAACTCTAGGAAGCTCTTTTCACAATCGGATTCCATGAAAACGGGGTGTTCTTCCTAGTTAGCTTGGTTAGGGAAGAGCAATCTGGGAAAAACCTTTGATAAACCTACGGTAATAGCCTGCTAAACCCAAAAAGCTCGTATTTCCGAATCGGTGGTCGGTCTATCCCAATTCATTACAGCTTCTATCTTACTAGGGTCAACAGCTATACCTCCTTTTGATACTACATGTCCCAAAAACTTCACTTCCTCCAACCAGAATTCACACTTAGAGAGCTTAGCATACAACTTCTTCTCTTTCAACACCTCTAAAACCAACTTCAGTGACTTTCATGCTCCTCGTGAGTCTTTGAATAGATGAGTATGTCATCTATGAAAACAACCACGAACTTATCTAAATAGGGTCTAAAGATCCTATTCATATAGTCCATAAACACGCGGGTGCATTTGTCAGTCCAAAGGACATCACGGCGAACTCAAAGTGTTGGCCGTGTCCTAAAAGCGGTTTTAGGTATATCCTCATCTCTTACTCGAATTTGGTGGTATCCGACCTCAAATCAATCTTGGAGAATACCACCGCTCCTTTCAACTGGTCCATAAGATCATCAATCCTAGGCAAAGGGTATTTATTCTTCACGTCACACGATTCAATTGCCTATAATCTATACATAATCTCATGCTCCCATCCTTTTTCTTAACAAACAAAACCGGGCTCCCCACGGTGAGGCACTAGGTCTGATAAAACTCTTTCTAACAACTCTTCCAACTGGGTTTTCAATTCCTTCAACTCCAAGGGTGACATCCTATACGGGGCTATGAGATAGGTCCCGTTCCTACCAACTCGATGGAGAACTCCACCTCTCTCGGGAGGAACTGGGTATCTCATCAGAAAATACCTCGGGGTACTTCTTACCACAGGAATGTCATCTATGTTCTCTCAAAGTCTACCTCGCTAGCGGCTAGAAGGACATATCCCTTAGTTTTCTCCCACTACAGAAGACATCTACGACATTCACATAAAGTTTCAAGGTTTGACTAGTCTTGCTAGGGGGATGACGAAAATAACAGATTTGGTATGACGTCTAACAACACATGGTTAGCGTGAAGCCAATCCATGCCAAGGATTACGCCTATGTCTTTCAAGGGTAAACAAATTAAATCTATGACAAAAGATCTATTTTCAACGGTAAGATGGCAATTTAAACGTTACATGTATGTACAGGACGGTTGGTAGGAGTAGAAACAACGAGATCAAAAGGAAGCTTAGAAACTTGCAAATTTAGAGACTCGACACTAGCATGTGAGATAAAAGAATGAGTAGCACCAGAGTCATATAGCACAGTTAAGGTTCTACCATTTAGTTCGCACTTACCTTCGATGAGGTCGTTGGATCCATGTGCGTCCTCTGCGTTGAGGGTAAAGACTCGTCCTTGGTGTTGCGGTCGGGATTCTGACTTGACGACCCTCCATTACTTTTGCAAGTCCTTGCATAGTGGCCGAGCTTGCCACATCTGAAACACACTCCTTGCCCGGCTAGGCAGGGACGGTTGCCATGATTCTTTCCACAGGGGGCACTCCAGGCTTGTGCGGTCGGGGGAAGGCGGGGCTCCTGGGGTGCCTTGTTCTTGTTCCCATTGGGCCCTCCTTGTTGATTGTTGTTGTTGTTATTGCGAGGACCGCCCATTCCGCCTTGTTGATGGTTGCGGTTTCCGCGGCCGTTGGGGTGAACGGCGGCCTTGGGTGTTGCCGAGATGGTTGATTGTTGGGTCCTCTTTGTTGTTGTGGTTGATGATGTTGTTGTTGTTGCTTGAACTGATTGGATTGGTAGGGATGGTAGTGGTTCCTCATTTGAGTCTGATTTGATGGCTTGAACTTCGGGGCTTGAGGTCCCAAACCACGGGACGATCCACCCTTGCGCACTCATCTTCTTGTGCCCTTCTTCGATGATTCGGCACTTGTTGACTAGGGTCGGGAAGTCCCTAATCTCCATGTGTGCCACGCAAAGTTAAGTTCGGCCCTTAGACCGCCTCGAACTTAACACACTTCCATACCTCATCGGGGTTCCCTTGGAAAACTCGTGAGAACTTGATCAACTCTTCAAATTTTGCCGTGTCCTGGGCGACAGACATTCCACCTTGGACCAACTGCATGAACTCAATGTCCTTGGCGTTCTTCACGGATTCGGGAAATACTTCTCATAGAAGTACGTCTTAAACGCTCCCGATTGATGGCTTGCCGTAGCTTCTAGCAGCCTTCGGGTGCCGGTCCACCAAAACTCGCGTCGACTTCCATCATGTAGGCAGCAAAGGTGACTCTTCCTTCAAAGGTAACCACGAGTAGATCTTTTCCATGTTCTTGATCCACTCATCAGCCTTGTCGGGTTCAGAGCTCCACGAAAGGTTGGGGGATTAGCCTTGCGGAACTCCCCAAACGGGCTTGTTCCACGGCTTCGCGCGGGGGACCTTGAGCGCGTCCCTTGGTTGATTCATGCGGTCGAACATGCGTTCCATCGCCCTAGCCATTTGCGTAGGGCAGCTCCAGTCTCATCTCCTCGTTCACCCGGCGTTTGCGTTCCTATTCTGCTGCGGGTGCCATTGGTCCCTAAGCACACAAGTCAACAAATACCGAGGTGATCAGGCTCAACATTCCGAACTGAATGAGCTAGTTACCATGGCATAGACAGCAGACAAGGTCATGAATGCCTACCCTATAGCTTATCTCTAATAGCTAAGCACTACACATGACATACTAACGTAACATGCTTCTAAAGCATGGTCAGTCCAATCCTAAGGCTAGATGAGAATCAAACCTCTGATACCATAATGTAACACCCTAATATTTAACCTCAATACGCCTAGGACGTATCAAGACTAATTATTAGTTATTACTTCTCTTTAAATTCATTTATAAAATACTTAGCGGAAAATACGGGTAAATTTTTTTTTGAAATGATTTATATAAACCAAAGTGCGAGCCTTTGCGCGTAACATAAACAACGTGAAGCGGAAGAATAAATAAAACATACAGAATATAAACATTAAAGAACACATCCATCATAAACATCATTCCTCATTACTTTAGATAATATAGTTTAGTACATCACAACGGAATATAACAGAAACATAAAGTCTTACCCGCACTAGTGGAGAGCTTGCAGGACAATGGGAAACATAAAGACAAATACATCCCAAAAGATAAACACCCAACTATCACTACCCTCCCACTCCAAGCCTCCTGGTGACGCCGTCCTCGGTTGGGGAGATGTAGCCCGACTGACGAAGCTCCTCGGATGTAGCCCAACGAAGCGGAGATCTAGGCATGGGAATCGAGGGGACAGCGTGGCCTCCGCGTCGTGGTCGCCTCTCGGGTGGAACGCGCCTCGCATGCCTCCTCGGTGACGGTGTCCTCACTACCTCCTCCGTGACCCATAGGAACGAAGGGAAGATCCCTCCAAAGGATCAGCCTCTGATCGAGAACGGGGAACATACTCAGGATATCCGCGTACCTCCGACGAGGAAGGTTGGGCACGGTCTCTCATCTCGGGTCGTGTCCTCTCAAAGATCAGGTCGTCGCCAAAGGGTGAAGTCGGATCGAAGTGATAGCTGGAGACGGGGAAAGCAAAAGGCGTCCCGTATGCAAAACGCGCACCTCGCAATGACCCTTGAAGTGGTAGGACTGATGCTCGGGGTCATAGTGCACCTCCCATGTAGGCGGGTCAATGAAAATCACGAACGACGCCATCGATATCTGAAGACGTAACGGAAAGAAGACAGAGAGAGGGTGAGAATTCTTACTAAAGAATCTCAGGGAAGTCCTCTATCCTAGTGCCATCGTTTACGTCCCAGGAACCTTGGGTTTATTATGAAAAGGTTGAGCATGCATAGGTTCATTATGAGGTTTTCACAAAGGTTGTTGTCCAAGGTCCATGTCTTTTATAATGATTCTTAATGCATGTATGCAACATAATGTTTCATGGATGCATGGTAGCACTTTAGGTAAATCAAACAATAATTCAAACAACATTGTGTGGCATGAAACTTTTCTTTGAACATCTTTCCTTTTCTCATACTTGTGTCACCAATAATATAGTAACCGCACCCCTTAAGCTAGGCTATGAGCTCATACCTTAACTAGTCGTCACTAGTTCTTACTTATCCTCTTGATAAGCGAATCATAAATATCATAATCCCGACTCCAGAGTACGGGTAGGGGCCTAAGGATCACCCATCATGGGACTTTCTCCTTCTTCGAAACGCATCGACTGGTTAAGCCAGCGACTTTGTCGCTTGGATGGCTCGACGTCCATACCCCACGGTTTACTTTCTCCTCAGAGCAGGAGAAATGCGTCTCGGCATATAACTTTTAAACTTCATATTTCTCAAAAACTTTCTTTTTGTCCCTCAAATTGACGGAAATTCGGCGGCATAACGCTACTCTCGAATTTCCTCAAATTTGAGTCATGCCACATAATTTCAGTCACATGCATCATTTTCATGGAACTTTCTCATTGCCACAACTTTCTAGTTCACATGAGCATATTTCTCAATTTCATTCATATCTTTGAAACATTATGCATCTCAAACACAACAATTCATCAAATTATGCATATAAAGTTTCATGCTCAAGGAACTAACATAATCACATCATCATAAGTGTGCACGAGGTTCATCATCATAATCATACTCTCTCGTCCACCTATCTCACAGTATCTTATGCTTTGCCCCTTTCGGGCTTTAAACTTGTATTTGCATTATTATTACCCTCAAGGGGTTGGCACTTAAACTTTTCCTCTAAGATTTGAACTCACCAAGATTCCACTCAGCACTCAACATAAAAGGGAGAAAATATATATCATTTGCTTAAGGGGCTCTAGAATCTCCATTCGCGACCCTTTTAAGATCCATCTTCGCCTAAGACTCCATAATTAATTCTTAGATCAATTATGAGGGATTCCTAGGCATGTTCTCTAAGTTATAAACCACTTAGATCTCTTATCATCATCTTATACTTAGAAATTAGCACCTAATCATTTATGAAGGGATCTTGTACATGTCTTACTAATTATGAATCATTTATCCCTGAATTAATCATGCTAGAACAGATTTGCACTTCTTTGTATTAAGGTGTTCTAGAATTCTCATCTCAAGTCCCTTTTTAGTTACTTATTCTTTACTAGCTTCTCTAAATCGATCCTTGCTTCACTCAACATAATTTTACACATTTAACACCTTAGAACAGCATTTATACAGTAGCCAAACATAGAACCAAAATCATGAACCCATAAGATCACATAATCTCTTGGGTTGAAATGCATATAAGTTGCTAGTTTTCTCTTGGAATGTTTCTGAAACAAAAGGTGTTCTGGTAATCGATTACATGTTCCTAGTAATCGATTACCAGAGCTCAATTCATTCTGGGTTTTCAAAAACAACGGGTAATCGATTACACATAATGGTAATCGATTACGTAGGTTAAATGTTTTGAAAAGTAACATAGGTAATCGATTACATACGACGTAATCGATTACTTAGGTTAATTGGAAAAGTAAAGAACATTTGGTAATCGATTACATTATAGTAATCGATTACAGGGTTTCCAAAGGTCTGGGCATGAAAAGCCGTAGTAATCGATTACACTCCTCTGGTAATCGATACCAGAACCAAAAGTCCTTCAAAACCCTTCTGGTAATCGATTACATGGGTGGTAATCGATTACCAGAACCTAAAAATTGAGAAAACATGATTTTGACACATTCCAAACTATTTTAAACCTCTTGAGACCTCATAAAACAGTTTTCCAACATTTCCTTGAAAATTATTCATGTATTTTACAAAATCAAACCATTGTTGGTTCATACCAAAACTCATCCATTTCTTTTTGAATGGAGTTTCCTTTTTAGGATACTTAGGGCAAGTCTTTGAGCTCTAGAGTGTTTAGGTGATGACAAAATCTTAAACATGCCATGCACTTTATTTTACTCTTCATTAGAAAGTAAAGTGAGAGCATAAAATAAATATGAGATGCAACTTCATTATTATCTTTAAGGATTAAGTGATGACTTGAAATATAAACATGAAATGCAAGCTTGGGAATTTAAATATGGTAATGCAAGTTCATTCATTTACTCTTGTGAAATTAGTGATAACATCAAAATAAACATGAGATGCAAGACATAAATTTAAACATGAATGCATCTTGTTTTTGTCTTAGCTAGAGCTCTTGCAAGACTTTTAGAGGAACATAAACCTCAACCCATTATGCATCATAAGGCAAGCTTTAGAGTTCTTAGCACCTAGACTTCAAGAGAAATCTTAAGGTTTGAACTCACCATCAAGCTTAAGGAAATGGACCCAAAGTTCATCACTTTGTCTAAACAAAACTACAAGAACTAAGTCATATTCTTTATTTTATTGCTCATAGGCTTCAATCTAGAGTATTCTAGAACGCCGACCAACTTTAAGGTTGGCAAGGGTAAGCTTAGAGCTCTTTGAAATCATGAGATTAACTTTCTTAACAAAACTTTCGTGATCTACTAGACATATTTTACAAACTTTGTTCAAATCCATAGAAGAAAAACTGAAAATCCTTAAAGGAAAGAGGAAGAGGAAAAACCGAAACTTAAGCCAAGAAAAGAAAGGAAATCCAAGCATGTATGGTCCAAGACCAAGTTGTTTCAAGCTTTAGAGGTTTCTCACATGACAACAACAAATCATTATCTTGAAACCTCATCATCAAGCTCACATTCTTTTTGTAAGAAGGCCTCTTGGCCGAAAAAGAAAGAGGAAGGAAAAGGAGTTTGAAACCAAGAGAAAAACTAGAACTTTCTTGAAGAACACAAACAAAAATCATCAAAACTTAACCCCTACCTTAAGAAGTCTTGAAGAGATGTAAGAAAGCTTTGTTTTCTAGATGGAAGGAGAAGGAAATCCTTTTGGAGTCTTGAGGAAGAAATCAGCCAAGTTGAGGGAATTTGAGAGGAATGAGAGAATTTGCAAGAAGTGTGAACTTACCAAGTGAACCAAAGTGTGACAAGGTTCATCAAAGCTTGGTATTTATAGAAAAATGAGACATGTTGGCTGATTTGGGGAGGGAATGGCTGATGACTTTTTCAAGGTCAAGGAAGGAGGAAATATCTCTTACAAAAGCATGGGTTTAGGCATGGCAAGCATGGTTGGAAGCATGGGCAAGGTATGGCCTAAGGCATGGGCTTGGAGTGCATCACAACTCAACATGTGGCACCATTTGGGGACAGATTTCGGCCTCCTCATCAGCCAAGGGGAAGGGATTTTTGTTCATGTAATTGTGGTTTAAGGATGTGTTTAAGTGTTTCTATGATTAGGCTTTTTGATTAGGAGTTTGTAAGCAAGCGTTTAGGTGAGAAAATGGTTAATTGAGGTGGTTCAAGACTTGATTAGGAGGGTGATCTTATTAGATTAGTAATTTAAAATAATTCTTTTGGTCAAATGAGGTATGGCTCAATTCCTTAATTTAAGGAAAAGAGAGAAAACACTATTCAAGATTCCATGACTAGAAATCTTGAATTTAAAGAATACAATTAGAGTTTATCTAAGCAATCTTAGGTTCTAATTAACCTTAATAAATCATTTTGACTCTAGATTAATTATCGAAATAAATTAATCTTCGATTAGAGCCTAATATTGCTTAGGTTTGCTTATTGCTTCATTAGGCGCACTGTACACTGTTCTAGGGGCAAAATGGTAATTTTGCACTAAACTCCAGGGACCTTCAGAGCAAACTAAACATCAAACATTGCTCATAAACATCATTCTAAACTTCCTGGAAAAGTTCGGGCTCAAACGGCATCTTTTACCCGTGTAGACACAGCAGGGTATTTTGGTCATTTTGAGCCGAAGTTTAGAAAACGAGGTTCCCTCCTCGGATATCATTCATAACAGCATAATCCCCTTCAAACATCGAGTTGACCCATTCGAGGGTTGCGGGGCAACTGTCCTGAATTTCGGGTAGAAATGACCTCAGGGCATTTCGGTCATTTGTACTCTACGCGGAAATCGGGGCGTTACAATGAGCTCATACCTAAACTAGTCTACACTTATCCTCTTGATAAGCTAAATTCCAAACTCCTCAAGGCTAGGGGGCATAGGTTCACCTTTCATAACCATTAATTCCTAAAGTCTAAAGGATCACCTTTGGATCACTTCTTCTAACCATTAATTCCTGGAGTCTAAAGGATCATTTTCGTATGTCTTATGTCACCTATTATCTCAATATATTATTTACAGATGCATGTGTGAGCATGAAATCATAACTTATTATTTAACATATCATACTCATAATTCTCATAAATCATGCATCTTAATCATTCATTCTAATCTCATCATGCCACAAAATCATCATGTCATTGATCATATAAACATGCATCACATCTCTTTGCACATATCCATAAGCATAATATCAATCATTATCTTATAGCAACAAACACATTCCTACCCGGATGCCAGAATTCAAGGATCGGACTCAACTAATGCATATGATATGCTTAATATTGGGTGTGTGTGTGTGTATATATATATATATATATATATATATATATATATATATGACATACTAGGGATCATCATTTGCATAACTCAAAACTTAAGCATGTATGTCATCAATCTACATTATTTTCCTTAGAACACACTTATTTGCACATTAAGGGTCCTAGTTATCGATTACTAGAATCAAAAACTTGTTTCGGGCACAAAGACATTTTTGGAAATCAATTACCTATGTAATTGATTACCAGAACCAAAAACTTACAAAAATCATCCTGGTAACGGTTACCAGAATCCCGGAGAAAAACCAAAGTATTAATACAATGGAAGTTGCTCTTTCATTCCAAGACCATTTCAAAGCGTCATTTTAACATTCCTCTTGAAATCATAATCATATTCCCACAAAACAAACAAACTCTTCATTAAAGTTTTGTACATCATAAAAGCAAGATTTCAACCTCAAAAAATAATAAAATCAACATTATATTCTGGCTCAAAATACACTCAATAGTCATGATTAAGATTTCCATTTTAAGATACAAGGGCAAGTCTTCAAGCTCTAGGGAGTTAGGTGATGACAAGAATCATAAACCTCTATACAATCTCATCTTTAGTCTTTGTTGTTATAGGGTGATGGCTTGGAAATATAAATATGATGTGTAGGACTTGAAATATAAATATAGGAATGCAAGATTATTTGTTAAGTCTTTAAAGCTTAGGTGACAAATTGGAATATAAACATGAAATGCAAGACTTGAAATTTAAACATGGAAATGCAAGTCCATTTCTTTAGTCTTCAAGATTTAAGGTGATGACTTGGAAATAAACATGATATACAAGGTATTGAAACATAAATATGAGATGTAAGAGCTTGAAATATAAACATGATGCAAGTCCATTTTCATATCTTACAAGAGCTTTTAAGACCCTAAAGAATCAAACTCTAAACCCAATATATCTTAACAAAATGGAAATGAGCTTTAGAGTCCTATAACACCATGGTTCCAAGAACCTCATCTCTTGAACTCATCATCAAGCTCAAAGAAAAACCAACAAAGACAACCAACAACAATCCATTTTTTTCATACCCTTGTGAAGCCAAAGAATCAAGCCTTGAGCTTTAGAGGTCAAACACATGATGGCTTCACAACTAACATCAAGACCTTCACCATCAAGCAATGGTTCCAAACATTAAAGAAAGAAAATATATTTCAAATGAACCAACAAATATTCTACAACCATCATTCTTTAAAATGAAAATAAATCAATCCTTGGGCTCAAAGCACATGATGGTTTCACAACCAACATCAAGATCTCTCATCATCAAGCCATGGTTTTTAACCAACAACCAATCAATGAAACCAAAAATAAAAGAGAAGAAAAAAAAAGGAACTTATCCATCAAACCAACATCAAATCCGAAAAGGCACAAGGAAAAAGAGGAAGAACTCAAGATAAAAATAAATCCTTACCAAGGTTGTTTCTTTAGTTGAAATTGAGGAAGCTTGATCTTGGAATGGAAAGGTTATGTGTTTTGAGAGTTAACCTAAGGTGGAGGTATGGTGGTTTGGGGTTGAGATGAGGTTGAGAATGGAAATGGAAGAGGAAGAAGATGAGAGCTTGAGTTGAGAGAAAAAGAGAGGATTTTTGGCCAGCTTGATGAGCAAGATTGCAACAAAAAGGTAAATGGTAAATGTGAGAGTTTCTTGGAGTGTATAGGTGTTGTAAAAATTAAAATATGATCCAAAAGGGGGAGGGAGTCTCAGCCTTCCCTGGCTCTTTGGGGAAATTTCTAATTTTTCATGTGGGTTAAGACTTGGTTTAGATTAGATTTGATTAAGGAGTGGGTTAGGAATTGATAATTGGGTGTTTGAGTTAGTAACCAAGTGTTTAAGGCTTTTCAAGACATGGTTAAGAAGTGGTCTGCACATTTAGTTTGAATTAACCTCAATTAGTTTGAAATTCAAACTCCAACACATTTCCTAAAATTAGGGGAATGAAAAGAGAAATTACTATTTGCTATGACATGACATAATGTCTTTGATTTAAAAAGGGAATTTGAACTTTCTTAAACAAACTTAAGCCTTAATTAACCTCACATAAATAATTTGACTCAAAATTACTAGTTAAAATTAATTTATCTTTAATTAGAGTCTAATATTGTATATATTTCCTTAATCGCTTAATTAAGCTCATTTAGCACCCATTAGAAGCAAAAACGTAAATTCACAGGCATTCCTGGAACACCAACTTTCTAAATATTATGCAACACTTATAATTAACATTTCAAATTCCAAGGATAATGGCAGTTCATCATCACTTAATCCCGTGTTAAATTACCTGGGGTACTTTGGTAATTTTGCACATGGAAAAG
>JAMLFY010000960.1:0-19664 GCA_030441495.1 Dalbergia oliveri
ATATTGGCTCCATCATACAGCATCCATAATTACATATCATATAGATATTTTGCCTACCAACAGAATAAAGACTAAGTGTAGGCAATCTAATAAAACATAAATAATATATGGATGGAAGGACATCCATTAATGACACCTAGTAATAACACTCAGGATAGGGATAGATATCTGAAATATACGAGTGAAACTCAGGATTCAGTTCAGCTCCCCGGTGACAGCCTCAATGTGATTCACGAACGCTTCCTTCTATTTTTGAAGACGAGATGGAAAGAAAAAAATAGAGGAAGTGAGAAACTTATAAAAAGAATCTCAGTAGGGTACTCACCTCATGATGCATTGTGTCATCATCATCGTCCCCAGGAACCTCGGGTTATTATGAAATAGTGAGCATGCTAAGATTGATTTATTAAGTTCGAAAATATACTTTACCGAGGTTCGTCGGTTTTAATCATGCGTCTTATAATGCATCATAAACTTAGCATGTCATGTTTATAATGAAATTTTCCTTTCATATATAATAACATAGTTATGCATAAAATCACATCATATTCCTCATTATCATTTCATAATACTATGCATAGCAGAATATCATATTTCTCATCATCATCTCATAAATACTATGCATAGCAGAACATCATATTCACATAATGCATTTACTTAGTTTCTTAGGTGACTTAAAGTTACTTTCATCATCATTTTCCTGGGCCACCCTATACTCCACCCTTTTGGGAGTAATCTAGGTTATGAGCTCATACCTTGCTAGTCGTCACTAGCACATACTTATCCCTTTTGATAAGTAAAAGTTCCGTCTCTACCCTTTTGAGAGAACGGACTAGGGGCAAGAATCACCTTTCACCGCCTATAGTTTGATTGGTCCAAAGGATCATTTTCTCATATATTTTGAGTCACCTTTAAGTCTTTGCATGTTATATCATAATACAATTCTTCATTCATAATCATCATAACATTTTCTCATTTATAGTCTTATGTCGAAATAATATATACTAACTGTAATCATGCATCTGGGAAATTCCAGGAAAGAGAGGTGGGTCACAATGGACACGCTTAAATACCAAATCTTTCCTTAGCCAGAATCTTTCCAAATTGCACTCTTAGGTAATAGACTTTCTTCCAGGTAACGAATATGTCTTTATTTCATGCATAAGTTTTCATTGTTTGCAACAACAACTATAACATACAAACCAGGAAATCAATCAATGACACCAAATTCTTAATAAGCATCAAATCACATTTTAAGTACACATAAATTACTAGCTTCCCATAAAATTCTTACAAAGTTTTAAAACTCTTTTAGAACTAATTCCTTTTGTTAAACTTGAAAGAAGTCATAGGACTTTAGGCCTAAATTAACCATGGGACCGATTTATAACTTGAAAGAATGTTCATAATTAAATCTTTCACTTAAGATAAAAGGAGCAAGTCTTGAGCTTAAGAGATTTATTTGATATCTTAGAATCATAAACATGCTATGCAACCTCATTTTAATCTTGTCATTATAAGGTGATAACTTGGAATTATAAACATGATATGCAAATCCATTTCTTTATCTTTAAGATTTAAGGTGATGACTTGAAAATTAAACATGATGCAAGAGCTTGAAATATAAACATGATGCAAGAACTGGAGCGGCGGTAGAGGACAGGGACGTGGAGGAGAAAAGAATCTTAGAAGGGAACGGCGGTAATCCGCACTGGACGGTGAAGGGAGAAGAGAATTATTATTACATCTTTAAGCTCCAATTCAAGACTTCTTAAAGAATTAATTCTTTAACTCCAATAATCTTATTTCTTTGCTTGTGATACTTGGGCAAGTCTTTGAGCTCTAGGATCTTTAGGTGATGACATAAAAATAAACATGTCATGCGTTGATTCTTTTAGCCATTATAAAATAAAGTGAGAGCATAAAATAAATATGAGATGCATCTTCTTTATTATCTTTGAAGATTAAGTGACAACTTGAAACATAAACATGAAATGCAAGCTTGGAAATTTAAACATGAATATGCAAGTTCATTTATTCATTCTTGAGAATTTAGTGATGACATAGAAAGTAAACATGGTTATGCAAGGCATAAACTTAAACATGGATGCAAGTTCATTTTATTTCTTTACTAGAGCTCCTCCAAGACTTTAGAGAAATATAAATTCAACCCAATATATCTTAGCAAGACAAAGTGAAAAATACATCTTTCAAGTTCTAAACTCAAGATCATAAAAACATCATAAAAATATTATTCTTTAAAGTTTTGCATCAAGTGGAACTTTCAAGCTTTAGAGGCCTAACTTGTGATGGATTCACAACCCACCCTCAAGGTCCTCATCATCAAGCCATCATCTTAGTCCCACCTAGGCCATATGGCTGAATTGTTCAAAGAAAAGGAAGAAGAAAACCAAATGGAAAAACTAGAGAAAATCCATGAAATCATCATTTTGAACCAAGAACAACACTTAGCAAAGCATAGAAATAAACTTAAAAACAACTCCCTACCTAATCTGATTTGAAGGAAAGGAAGAGAACTTGGTTTCCTTGAGTGAAATGAAAGAAAATATTCTTGAAAACTTGAAGAAAGAATTCAGCCAAGAGGAGGAGGAAATGAGAGCTTTTGGTGCTCCTAAAACTAGAATTTGTGTAAGTTATGAACTAAGCATCTAAACTATCTTCAAGCATGCCTATTTATAGAGATTTTGCAGCTCATAAATGGACAAAGGAAGGAAAAATCTGACCAAAAATTAGAGAAAAAAATAAGGAAGAAAAATCATTTTGTTTGGTGGCTTAAAACATGGAATCATGTTTCCATGTTTTCATGATTCTTTGTTTTCATTCTTTGGATTTTTGTGTAATAATTTTCTGACTTATTACTCAATAATTTCGTGCATTACAGCCTTGTGGAAGAGGATTTTGTGTGTTCCATGTATTTTTTAGGTGTAGGCAAGGTATTCATGCAATTTAGAGAATTTACGGTTAAGGGTTTAAGTGAATTACTAAGCAATTTGGGTGTTTTAAGCAATTTTAGGTTCTAATCAATCTAAATAAATAATTTTGACTCTAGATTAGTAATTAGAATTTAATAAGCTTTAATTTGAGCCTAATATTGCTTAGGTTTCGTTAGCAAATCAAAAATCTCAAAATTTGTAAACTTCACAAGAGCGGGGCAAAACGGTCATTTTACTTAAAAATTGCCCGAGACCACCCGAGCTTAACCAATGGTTAATCATGGCTTAAAAACACCTTTTAACACATTTTAGTGAGGTTCGGGCTCTAGTCGGCACGCAAATCGGATTAAAATCTAGGGCGTTTTGGTCATTTCACGCGTCGAACTCAAAATTAGGATTCTTCTCCTCTATTAACACACATAACACAAACAATCCCTTATTAACATCAAAACATCCCCTTGAGGATGGGTGGGGCCCACGATCCTCATTTTCTGAGTAAAATAACCTCAAGGGCATTTTGGTCATTTTACACGTACAGAATTGGGGTTTGCAATACTTGCACGAATTGCTCCTAACTTCTCTTCTAACGTTATATTCCTTTATTAAGGATTGTTTGGTCTCAAATTTTATATAATATTTACCTACGGTAATTCGGTAATTCCTAATGATAGTAAAAATTAATAAAAATTGGGCGTTACAACCGCTCCTTCGCTGGTCCATAAGATCATCAATCCTAGGCAAAGGGTATTTATTCTTTCACGTCACACGATTCAATTGCCTATAATCTATACATAATCTCATGCTCCCATCCTTTTTCTTAACAAACAAAACCGAGCTACCCGGTGAGGCATAGGTCTGATAAAACTCTTTTTGACAACTCTTCCGGTTGGGTTTTCAATTCCTTCAACTCCAAGGGTGACATCCTATACGGGGCTATCAGATAGGTCCCGTTCAGGTACTAACTCGATGGAGAACTCCACCTCTCTCTGGAGGAACTGGGATATCTTCTGGAAATACCTCGGGGTACTTTCTTACAGGAATGTCATCTATGTTCTCTCAAAGTCTACCTCGCTAGCGGCTAGAAGGACATATCCCTTAGTTTTCTCCCCACTACAGAAGACATCTACGACATTCACATAAAGTTTCAAGGTTTGACTAGTCTTGCTAGGGGATGACGAAAATAACAGATTTGGTATGACAGCTAAACAACACATGGTTAGCGTGAAGCCAATCCATGCCAAGGATTACGCCTATGTCTTTCAAGGGTAAACAAATTAAATCTATGACAAAAGATCTATTTTCAACGGTAAGATGGCAATTAGACAACAGTTACATGTATGTAGGACGGTTGGTAGGAGTAGAAACAACGAGATCAAAAGGAAGCTTAGAGACTTGCAAATTTAGAGACTCGACACTAGCATGTGAGATAAAAGAATGAGTAGCACCGGAGTCATATAGCACGGTTAAGGTTCTACCATTTAGTTCGCACTTACCTTCGATGAGGTCGTTGGATCCATGTGCGTCCTCTGCGTTGAGGGTAAAGACTCGTCCTTGGTGTTGCGGTTGGGGATTCTGACTTGACGATCCTCCATTACTTTGCAGTCCTTCGCATAGTGGCCGAGCTTGCCACATCTGAAACACACTCCTTGCCCAGCTCCGCGGGACGGTTGCCATGATTCTTCCACGGGGGCACTCCACGGCTTGCGGTAGGGGAAGGCAGAGGGCTCCTTGGGGTGCCTTGTTCTTGTTCCCATTGGGCCCTCCTTGTTGATTGTTGTTGTTGTTATTGCGAGGACCGCCCATTCCGCCTTGTTGATGGTTGCGGTTTCCGCGGCCGTTGGGGTTGAACGGCGGCCTTGGGTGTTGCCGAGATGGTTGATTGTTGGGTCCTCTTTGTTGTTGTGGTTGATGATGTTGTTGTTGTTGCTTGAACTGATTGGATTGGTAAGGATGGTAGTGGTTCCTCATTTGAGTCTGATTTGATGGCTTGAACTTCGGGGCTTGAGGTCCCAAACCACGGGACGATCCACCCTTGCGGCACTCATCTTCTTGTGCCCTTCTTCGATGATTCGGCACTTGTTGACTAGGGTCGGAAGTCCCTAATCTCCATGTGTGCCAGCAAAGTTAAGTTCGGCCCTTAGACCGGCCTCGAACTTAACACACTTCCATACCTCATCGGGGTTCCCTTGGAAAACTCGTGAGAACTTGATCAACTCTTCAAATTTCGCCGTGTCCTGGGCGACAGACATTCCACCTTGGACCAACTGCATGAACTCAATGTCCTTGGCGTTCTTCACGGATTCGGGAAATACTTCTCATAGAAGTACGTCTTAAACGCTCCCAATTGATGGCTGCGCCGTAGCTTCTAGCGCCTTCGGGTGCCGGTCCACCAAAACTCGCGTCGGCTTCCATCATGTAGGCAGCAAAGGTGACTCCTGTTCCTCGACAGGTAACTACGAGTAGATCTTTTCCATGTTCTTGATCCACTCATCAGCCTTGTCGGGGTTCAGAGCTCCACGAAGGGTTGGGGGATTAGCCTTGCGGAACTCCCCAAAACGGGCTTGTTCCACGGCTTCGGCGCAGGGGGACCTTGAGCGCGTCCCTTGGTTGATTCATGCGGTCGAACATGCGTTCCATCGCCCTAGCCATTTCGCGTAGCGCTCAGCCTCATCTCCTCGTTCACCGCGTTTGCGTTCCTATTCTGTCTGCGGGTGCCATTGGTCCCTAAGCACACAAGTCAACAAATACCGAGGTGATCAGGCTCAACATTCCGAAACTGAATGAGCTAGTTACCATGGCATAGACGCAGACAAGGTCATGAATGCCTACCCTATAGCTTATCTCTAATAGCTAAGCACTACACATGACATACTAACGTAACATGCTTCTAAAGCATGGTCATCCAATCCTAAGGCTAGATGAGAATTGAAACTCTGATACCATAATGTAACACCCTAATATTTAACCCCAATACGCCTAGGACGTATCAAGACTAATTATTAGTTATTACTTCTCTTTAAATTCATTTATAAAATACTTAGCGGAAAATACGGGTAAATTTTTTTTGAAATGATTTATATAAACCAAAGTGCGAGCCTTTGCGCGTAACATAAACAACGTGAAGCGGAAGAATAAATAAAACATACAGAATATAAACATTAAAGAACACATCCATCATAAACATCATTCCTCATTACATTAGATAATATAGTTTAGTACATCACAACAGAAATATAACAGAAACATAAAGTCTTACCCGTATACTAGTGGGCAGAGCTTGCAGGACAATGGGAAACATAAAGACAAATACATGGTAATAATCCCAAAAGATAAACACCCAACTATCACTACCCTCCCACTCCAAGCCTCCTGGTGACGCCGGTCCTCGTTGGGGAGATGTAGCCCGCGACTGACGAAGCTCCTCGATGTAGCCCAACGAAGCGGAGATCTAGGCATGGGAATCGAGGGGACAGCGTGGCCTCCGCGTCGTGGTCGCCTCTCCTGTCGAACGCGCCTCGCATGCCTCGGCTGGGTGACCGTGCCTCACTACCTCCTCCGTGACCCATAGGAAACGAAGGGAAGATCCTCCAAGGATCAGCCTGATCGAGAACGGGAACATACTCAGGATATCGCGTACCTCTGACGAGGAAGGTTGGGCACGACGTCTCTCATCTCGGGTCGTGTCCTCTCAAAGATCAGGTCGTCGCCAAAGGGTGAAGTCGGATCGAAGTGATAGCTGGAGACGGGGAAAGCAAAAGGGCGTCCCACGTATGCAAAAACGCGCACCTCGCAATGACCCTTGAAGTGGTAGGACTGATGCTCGGGGTCATAGTGCACCTCCCATGTAGGCGGGTCAATGAAAATCACGAACGACGCCATCGATATCTGAAGACGTAACGGAAAGAAAGAGAGGGGTGAGAATTCTTACTAAAGAATCTCAGGAGGGAAGTCCTCTATCCTAGTGCCATCGTTTACGTCCCAGGAACCTTGGGTTTATTATGAAAAGGTTGAGCATGCATAGGTTCATTATGAGGTTTTCACAAAGGTTGTTGTCCAAGGTCCATGTCTTTTATAATGATTCTTAATGCATGTATGCAACATAATGTTTCATGGATGCATGGTAGCACTTTAGGTAAATCAAACAATAATTCAAACAACATTTGTGTGGCATGAAACTTTTCTTTGAACATCTTTCCTTTTCTCATACTTGTGTCACCAATAATATAGTAACCGCACCCCTTAAGCTAGGCTATGAGCTCATACCTTAACTAGTCGTCACTAGTTCTTACTTATCCTCTTGATAAGCGAATCATAAATATCATAATCCCGACTCCCGAGTACGGGTAGGGGCCTAAGGATCACCCATCATGGGACTTTCTCCTTCTTCGAAACGCATCGACTTTAAGCCAACGACTTTGTCGCTCGGTATGGCTCGACGTCCATACCCCACGGGTTTACTTTCTCCTCAGGGCAGGAGAAATGCGTCTCGGCATATAACTTTTAAACTTCATATTTCTCAAAAACTTTCTTTTTGTCCCTCAAATTTGACGGAAATTCGGCGGCATAACGCTACTCTCGAATTTCCTCAAATTTGAGTCATGCCACATAATTTCAGTCACATGCATCATTTTCATGGAACTTTCTCATTGCCACAACTTTCTAGTTCACATGAGCATATTTCTCAATTTCATTCATATCTTTGAAACATTATGCATCTCAAACACAACATTTCATCAAATTATGCATATAAAGTTTCATGCTCAAGGAACTAACATAATCACATCATCATAAGTGTGCACGAGGTTCATCATCATAATCATACTCTCTCGTCCACCTATCTCATAGTATCTTATGCTTTGCCCCTTTCGGGCTTTAAACTTGTATTTGCATTATTATTACCCTCAAGGGGTTGGCACTTAAACTTTTCCTCTAAGATTTGAACTCACCAAGATTCCACTCAGCACTCAACATAAAAGGGCAGAAAATATATATCGTTTGCTTAAGGGGCTCTAGAATCTCCATTCGCGACCCTTTTAAGATCCATCTTCGCCTAAGGCTCCATAATTAATTCTTAGATCAATTATGAGGGATTCCTAGGCATGTTCTCTAAGTTATAAACCACTTAGATCTCTTATCATCATCTTATACTTAGAAATTAGCACCTAATCATTTATGAAGGGATCTTGTACATGTCTTACTAATTATGAATCATTTATCCCTGAATTAACCATTCTAGAACAGATTTGCACTTCTTTGTATTAAGGTGTTCTAGAATTCTCATCTCAAGTCCCTTTTTAGTTACTTATTCTTTACTAGCTTCTCTAAATCGATCCTTGCTTCACTCAACATAATTTTACACATTTAACACCTTAGAACAGCATTTATACAGTAGCCAAACATAGAACCGAAATCATGAACCCATAAGATCACATAATCTCTTGGGTTGAAATGCATATAAGTTACTAGTTTTCTCTTGGAATGTTCTGGAAACAAAAGGTGTTCTGGTAATCGATTACATGTTCCTAGTAATCGATTACCAGAGCTCAATTCATTCTGGGTTTTCAAAACAAGGGTAATCGATTACACATAATGGTAATCGATTACTAGGTTAAATGTATTTCGGAAAAGTAAAGAACATTTGGTAATCGATTACATTATAAAGTAATCGATTCAGGGTTTCCAAAGGTTCTGGGCATGAAAAGCCGTAGTAATCGATTACACTGCCTCTGGTAATCGATTACCAAACCAAAAGTCCTTCAAAACCCTTCTGGTAATCGATTACATGGGTGGTAATCGATTACCAGAACCTAAAAATTGAGAAAACATGATTTTGACACATTCCAAACTATTTTAAACCTCTTGAGACCTCATAAAACAGTTTCCAACATTTCCTTGAAAATTATTCATGTATTTTACAAAATCAAACCATTGTTGGTTCATACCAAAACTCATCCATTTCTTTTTGAATGGAGTTTCCTTTTTAGGATACTTAGGGCAAGTCTTTGAGCTCTAGAGTGTTTAGGTGATGACAAAATCTTAAACATGCCATGCACTTTATTTTACTCTTCATTAGAAAGTAAAGTGAGAGCATAAAATAAATATGAGATGCAACTTCATTATTATCTTTAAGGATTAAGTGATGACTTGAAATATAAACATGAAATGCAAGCTTGGGAATTTAAATATGGTAATGCAAGTTCATTCATTTACTCTTGTGAAATTAGTGATAACATCAAAATAAACATGAGATGCAAGACATAAATTTAAACATGAATGCATCTTGTTTTTGTCTTAGCTAGAGCTCTTGCAAGACTTTTAGAGGAACATAAACCTCAACCCATTATGCATCATAAGGCAAGCTTTAGAGTTCTTAGCACCTAGACTTCAAGAGAAATCTTAAGGTTTGAACTCATCATCAAGCTTAAGGAAATGGACCCAAAGTTCATCACTTTGTCTAAACAAAACTACAAGAACTAAGTCATATTCTTTATTTTATTGCTCATAGGCTTCAATCTAGAGATTCTAGAACGGCCGACCAACTTTAAGGTTGGCAAGGGTAAGCCTAGAGCTCTTTGAAATCATGAGATTAACTTTCTTAACAAAACTTTCGTGATCTACTAGACATATTTTACAAACTTTGTTCAAATCCATAGAAGAAAAACTGAAAATCCTTAAAGGAAAGAGGAAGAGGAAAAACCGAAACTTAAGCCAAGAAAAGAAAGGAAATCCAAGCATGTATGGTCCAAGACCAAGTTGTTTCAAGCTTTAGAGGTTTCTCACATGACAACAACAAATCATTATCTTGAAACCTCATCATCAAGCTCACATTCTTTTTGTAAGAAGGCCTCTTGGCCAAAAGAAAGAGGAAGGAAAAGGAGTTTGAAACCAAGAGAAAAACTAGAACTTTCTTGAAGAACACAAACAAAAATCATCAAAACTTAACCCCTACCTTAAGAAGTCTTGAAGAGATGTAAGAAAGCTTTGTTTTCTAGATGGAAGGAGAAGGAAATCCTTTTGGAGTCTTGAGGAAGAAATCAGCCAAGTTGAGGGAATTTGAGAGGAATGAGAGAATTTGCAAGAAGTGTGAACTTGCCAAGTGAACCAAAGTGTGACAAGGTTCATCAAAGCTTGGTATTTATAGAAAAATGAGACATGTTGGCTGATTTGGGGAGGGAATGGCTGATGACTTTTTCAAGGTCAAGGGAGGAGGAAAATATCTCTTACAAAAGCATGGGTTTAGGCATGGCAAGCATGGTTGGAAGCATGGGCAAGGTATGGCCTAAGGCATGGGCTTGGAGTGCATCACAACTCAACATGTGGCACCATTTGGGGACAGATTTTCGGCCTCCTCATCAGCCAAGGGGAAGGGATTTTTGTTCATGTAATTGTGGTTTAAGGATGTGTTTAAGTGTTTCTATGATTAGGCTTTTTGATTAGGAGTTTGTAAGCAAGCGTTTAGGTGAGAAAATGGTTAATTGAGGTGGTTCAAGACTTGATTAGGAGGGTGATCTTATTAGATTAGTAATTTAAAATAATTCTTTTGGTCAAATGAGGTATGGCTCAATTCCTTAATTTAAGGAAAGAGAGAGAAACACTATTCAAGATTCCATGACTAGCAATCTTGAATTTAAAGAATACAATTAGAGTTTATCTAAGCAATCTTAGGTTCTAATTAACCTTAATAAATCATTTTGACTCTAGATTAATTATCGAAATAAATTAATCTTCGATTAGAGCCTAATATTGCTTAGGTTTGCTAATTGCTTCATTAGGCGCACTGTACACTGTTCTAGGGGCAAAATGGTAATTTTGCACTAAACTGCCCGGGACCTTCGGCCAACTAAACATCAAACATTGCTCATAAACATCATTCTAAACTTCCTGGAAAAGTTCGGGCTCAAACGGCATCTTTTACCCGTGTACACGCAGGGGTATTTTGGTCATTTTGCGGAAGTTTAGAGAACGAGGTTCCCTCCTCGGATATCATTCATAACAGCATAATCCCCTTCAAACATCGAGTTGACCCATTGAGGGTTGCCGGGCAACTGTCCTCGAATTTCGGGTAGAAATGACCTCAGGGGCATTTCGGTCATTTGTACTCTAACGGAGAAATCCTGGCGTTACAGTAGTGATAGTTGGGTGTTTATCTTTTGGGATTATTACCATGTATTTGTCTTTATGTTTCCCATTGTCCTCCAAGCTCTCCACTATACGGGTAAGACTTTATGTTTCTGTTATATTTCTATTGTGATGTACTAAACTATATTATCTAATGTAATGAGGAATAATGTTTATGATGGATGTGTTCTTTAATGTTTATATTCTGTATGTTTTATTTATTCTTCCGCTTCACGTTGTTTATGTTACGCGCAAAGGCTCGCACTTTGGTTTATATAAATCATTTCAAAAAAAAATTTACCCATATTTTCCGTTAAGTATTTTATAAATGAATTTAAAGAGAAGTAATAACTAATAATTAGTCTTGATACGTCCTAGGCGTATTGAGGTTAAATATTAGGGTGTTAGTTGGTTCTTGTAACACCCTAAAATTTAATTAAAAATTAATTTGAGCTTTATTAATCTTAATTTCAAAAATCTAATATTTTAGAAATGATATGGGGCGGCCCAATGGACCTCTCAAAAAAAAAATTTCTGGCGGTGAATAGTAACCTTGCGGGCCCACGCCGCAGGAGACAGGTGAAACCCTGATTCGGGCCCTGAGTGCCCGAAATTAGGAAAACATGGGAATAAGGTTAGAAATAAGTGGGAATGATAATTTTATACTTAAAATTAATTTTCCGGCAATATCAATTCAATCGGGTACATGTTTACCCGTTTGGTGAGATTTCAATATGCGGTTTCTTACAGAAAGATATTTCCATCATAACCAATGGATAATATCCACCTCTTTAGAGTATGTGGAAGGCCAAGATTTAATCTTGGAATCCAAGATTAAATCTTAGCCATCCATTTTGCTTTACCATAAAATATCTTCAAGCATTCAATGCAAAATAAACAAGTCATCAACTTCTCCTCTAAGCCACCTAATGTAACCCCCGATTTATCCTAGAGTACAAATGACTGAAATGCCCGAGGTCATTTTTACCCGAAATTTGAGGACAGTTGCCCCGCAACCCTAAATGGGTCAACTCAATGTTTAGAGGGGATTACGTTGTTATGAATGATTTTCGAGGTGAAAATCGTTTTAAACTTTCGGCTCAAAATGACCATAATACCCCTGTACTCTACACGGGTAAAAGGTGCCGTTTGAGCCTGAATTTTTCCAGGAAGTTTAGAATGATGTTTTAGAGTAATATTTGATGTTTAGCAGAAAGGTCAGAGTTTAGTGCAAATTATCGTTTTACCCTGAGAACAGTGTCAGTGCGCCTAATGAAGCAATCAGCTGAACCTAAGCAATATTAGGCTCTAATCGAAGATTAATTTATTTCGATAATTAATCTAGAGTCAAAATGATTTATTAAGGTTGATTAGAAACTAAAATTGCTTAGTCAAGTTCTAATTACATTCTTTAATTCAAGATGTCTAATCAAAAAGTAATGAATAGTGTTTTTCTTCTCCAATTTCCTTATATCAAGGAAATTTGTCTACCACCTTTTTGACCAAAAGAATTATTTTAAAATTGTTAATCTAGTTAGAATTTCCCCCAAAAGCCACAAATTTTGAGTTCAAATTTCATCCAAAAAGGCTATGCAAAAGCTAGGATTTGACTACACCTAAGCTAGCACTTTAACTAAGCTTCCAAGACAAGCTTTGGAAGATATTCCTTCCCTCCCAAAGCCAAAATTTCAGCTAGCTCTTCCCCCCTAAATTAGCCACAACATTTCATTCTTTATAAATAACACACATTGGAAAGCTTGGCCATTTTTTTAGATCATTTGCTAAGTTGTGCATCTTGCAATTTCTCTTGTTTTCTCTCATTTTCTCTCCTTCTAAGTTCTTTTTCCTCCTCCCTCAAAGAAAGCTTTCCACCACCACAAACCACCATAAACCACCACCCCCTCACCTCAAACCACCTCTCAAACACTCAATCTTTCCATTTCTAAGCTTGTTTCCTCAAGGAAAAGTCCTTTCCCTTGGTTTTTCCTCTTGGCCGAACTTATATCCCAACAAAGAGAAGATTTTGTCTTCTCATTTCCTTCAAAGAGTCAAGCTTTCTTTCATCTCTTTCAAGATTTCATTTGGTAGGGGTTTTCTTTCAAGTTTTCTTTACTTTCTTTGAGAAAAGTTTCTAGTTTTCTCTTGGTTTCAAACTCTTTTTCTTCCCCTTTGTGTACGCCCAGATTTCTCCTAGAGTACAAATGACCGAAATGCCCTGAGGTCATTTCTACCCGAAATTCGAGGACAGTTGCCCGGCAACCCTCGAATGGGTCAACTCGATGTTTGAAGGGGATTATGCTGTTGTGAATGATATCCGAGGAGGGAACCTCGTTTTCTAAACTTCCGGCTCAAAATGACCAAAATACCCTCCTGTGTCTACACGGGTAAAAGATGCCGTTTGAGCCCGAAACTTTTCCAGGAAGTTTAGAATGATGTTTATGAGCAATGTTTGATGTTTAGTTGCCCTGAAGGTCCCGGCAGTTTTAGTGCAAAATTACCATTTTGCCCTAGAACAGTGTACAGTGCGCCTAATGAAGCAATTAGCCGAACCTAAGCAATATTAGGCTCTAATCGAAGATTAATTTATTTCGATAATTAATCTAGAGTCAAAATGATTTATTAAGGTTAATTAGAACCTAATATTGCTTAGATAAACTCTAATTGTATTCTTTAAATTCAAGATTGCTAGTCATGGAATCTTGAATAGTGTTTTCTCTCTCCTTAAATTAAGGAATTGAGCCATACCTCATTTGACCAAAAGAATTATTTTAAATTACTAATCTAATAAGATCACCCTCCTAATCAAGTCTTGACACTCCTAATTAGCCAATTACTTCACCTAAACACTTTCTTACAACCCTAACCAAAACCTTAATCAAAGAAACACCTAAACACATAACTAACCCACAATTAGATGAACCAATTTTCCCTCTCTCTCTTGGCCTTATGTGGCCGGCCACTCCTCCCCTTTTTGCCCATCATGTGTTAACTCATTCACACTCCAAAGGCCATGCCTACACCATGCCTTAAGCCATGCCTCATCATGTCTTCAACCATACTTACAACCATACCTTTGTAAGAGATATTTCCTCCTCCTCCTCTCCAAAATGGCGCCGGTTTCCCTCCCCCTTGGAAGCCTCAATGTTGAAAATTCCTATAAATACCAAGCCTTGATGAACCTTGTCACACTTTGGTTCACTTGGTAAGTTCACACTTCTTGCAAATTCTCTCATTCCTCTCAAATTCCCTCAACTTGGCTGATTTCTTCCTCAAGACTCCAAGAGGATTTCCTTCTCCTTCCATCTAGAAAACAAAGCTTTCTTACATCTCTTCAAGACTTCTTAAGGTAGGGGTTAAGTTTTGATGATTTTTGCTTGTGTTCTTCAAGAAAGTTCTAGTTTTTCTCTTGGTTTCAAACTCCTTTTCCTTCCTCTTTCTTTTTCGGCCAAGAGGCCTTCTTACAAAAAGAATGTGAGCTTGATGATGAGGTTTCAAGATAATGATTTGTTGTTGTCATGTGAGAAACCTCTAAAGCTTGAAACAACTTGGTCTTGGACCATACATGCTTGGATTTCCTTTCTTTTCTTGGCTTAAGTTTCATTTTTCCTCTTCCTCTTTCCTTTAAGGATTTCCAGTTTTTCTTCTATGGATTTGAACAAAGTTTGTAAAATATGTCTAGTAGATCACGAAAGTTTTGTTAAGAAAGTTAATCTCATGATTTCAAAGAGCTCTAGGCTTACCCTTGCCAACCTTAAAGTTGGTCGGCCGTTTAGAATCCGCTAGATTGAAGCCTATGAGCAATAAAATAAAGAATATGACTTAGTTCTTGTAGTTTTGTTTAAACAAAGTGATGAACTTTGGGTCCATTTCCTTAAGCTTGATGGTGAGTTCAAACCTTAAGATTTCTCTTGAAGTCTAGGTGCTAAGAACTCTAAAGCTTGCCTTATGATGCATAATGGGTTGAGGTTTATGTTCCTCTAAAAGTCTTGCAAGAGCTCTAGCTAAGACAAAAACAAGATGCATTCATGTTTAAATTTATGTCTTGCATCTCATGTTTATTTTGATGTTATCACTAATTTCACAAGAGTAAATGAATGAACTTGCATTACCATATTTAAATTCCCAAGCTTGCATTTCATGTTTATATTTCAAGTCATCACTTAATCCTTGAAGATAATAATGAAGTTGCATCTCATATTTATTTTATGCTCTCACTTTACTTTCTAATGAAGAGTAAAATAAAGTGCATGGCATGTTTAAGATTTTGTCATCACCTAAACACTCTAGAGCTCAAAGACTTGCCCTAAGTATCCTAAAAAGGAAACTCCATTCAAAAAGAAATGGATGAGTTTTGGTATGAACCAATAATGGTTTGATTTTGTAAAATACATGAATAATTTTCAATGAAATGTTGGAAAAGTTTTATGAGGTCTCAAGAGGTTTAAAATAGTTTGGAATGTGTCAAAATCATGTTTTCTCAATTTTAGAAGGTCTGGTAATCGATTACCACCCATGTAATCGATTACCAGAAGGTTTGGAAGGACTTTTGGTTCTGGTAATCGATTACCAAGGGTGTAATCGATTACTACGGCTTTTCATGCCCAGAACCTTTCTGGAAACCCTGATCGATTACTTTATAATGTAATCGATTACCAAATGTTCTTTACTTTTCGGAAATAGATTTAACCCTACGTAATCGATTACCATTATGTGTAATCGATTACCCCGTTGTTTTTGAAAACCCAGAATGAATTGAGCTCCTGGTAATCGATTACTAGGAACATGTAATCGATTACCAGAACACCTTTTGTTTCCAGAACATTCCAAGAGAAAACTAGTAACTTATATGCATTTCAACCCAAGAGATTATGTGATCTTATGGGTTCATGATTTCGGTTCTATGTTTGGCTACTGTATAAATGCTTTCTAAGGTGTTAAATGTGTAAAATTATGTTGAGTGAAGCAAGGATCGATTTAGAGAAACTAGTAAAGAATAAGTAACTAAAAAGGGACTTGAGATGAGAATTCTAGAACACCTTAATACAAAGAAGTGCAAATCTGTTCTAGCATGGTTAATTCAGGGATAAATGATTCATAATTAGTAAGACATGTACAAGATCCCTTCATAAATGATTAGGTGCTAATTTCTAAGTATAAGATGATGATAAGAGATCTAAGTGGTTTATAACTTAGAGAACATGCCTAGGAATCCCTCATAATTGATCTAAGAATTAATTATGGAGTCTTAGGCGAAGATGGATCTTAAAAGGGTCGCGAATGGAGATTCTAGAGCCCTTAAGCAAATGATATATATTTCTGCCCTTTTATGTTGAGTGCTGAGTGGAATCTTGGTGAGTTCAAATCTTAGAGGAAAAGTTTAAGTGCCAACCCCTTGAGGGTAATAATAATGCAAATACAAGTTTAAAGCCCGAAAGTGGCAAAGCATAAGATACTGTGAGATAGGTGGACGAGAGAGTATGATTATGATGATGAACCTCGTGCACACTTATGATGATGTGATTATGTTAGTTCCTTGAGCATGAAACTTTATATGCATAATTTGATGAATTGTTGTGTTTGAAATGCATAATGTTTCAAAGATATGAATGAAATTGAGAAATATGCTCATGTGAACTAGAAAGTTGTGGCAATGAGAAAGTTCCATGAAAATGATGCATGTGACTGAAATTATGTGGCATGACTCAAATTTGAGGAAATTCTGAGAGTAGCGTTATGCCGCGAATTTCCGTCAAATTTGAGGGACCAAAAAGAAAGTTTTTGAGAAATATGAAGTTTAAAAGTTATATGCCGAGACGCATTTCTCCTGCTCTGAGGAGAAAGTAAACCCGTGGGGTATGGACGTCGAGCCATACCGAAGCGGACAAAGTCGTTGGTCTTAACCAGTCGATGCGTTTCGAAGAAGGAGAAAGTCCCATGATGGGTGATCCTTAGGCCCCTACCCGTACTCTGGGAGTCGGGATTATGATATTTATGATTCGCTTATCAAGAGGATAAGTAAGAACTAGTGACGACTAGTTAAGGTATGAGCTCATAGCCTAGCTTAAGGGGTGCGGTTACTATATTATTGGTGACACAAGTATGAGAAAAGGAAAGATGATTAAAGAAAAGTTTCATGCCACACAAATGTTGTTTGAATTATTGTTTGATTTACCTAAAGTGCTACCATGCATTCATGAAACATTATGTTGCATACATGCATTAAGAATCATTATAAAAGACATGGACCTTGGACAACAACCTTTGCGAAAACCTCATAATGAACCTATGCATGCTCAACCTTTTCATAATAAACCCAAGGTTCCTGGGACGTAAACGATGGCATTAGGATAGAGGACTTCCTCCTGAGATTCTTTAGTAGAATTCTCACCCCTCTCTCTTTTCTTTCCGTTACGTCTTCAGATATCGATGGCGTCGTTCGTGATTTTCATTGACCCGCCTACATGGGAGGTGCACTATGACCCCGAGCATCAGTCCTACCATTTCAAGGGTCATTGCGAGGTGCGCGTTTTTGCATACGTGGGACGCCCTTTTGCTTTCCCCGTCTCCAGCTATCGCTTCGATCCGACTTCACCCTTTGGCGACGACCTGATCTTTGAGAGGACACGACCCGAGATGAGAGACAGTCGTGCCCAACCTTCCTCGTCGGAGGTACGCAGATATCCTGAGTATGTTCCCCGTTCTCGATCAGAGGCTGATCCTTCGGAGGGATCTTCCCTTCGTTCCCTATGGGTCACGGAGGAGGTGAGGACACGGTCACCCGCCGAGGCATGCGAGGCGCGTTCGACAGCCGAGGCGACCACGACGCGGAGGCCATGCTGTCCCCTCGATTCCCATGCCTAGATCTCCGCTTCGTTGGGCTACATCCGAGGAGCTTCGTCAGTTCGCGGGCTACATCTCCCCAACGAGGACCGGCGTCACCAATAGGCTTGGAGTGGGAGGGTAGTGATAGTTGGGTGTTTATCTTTTGGGATTATTACCATGTATTTGTCTTTATGTTTCCCATTGTACTGGAGCTCTGCCCACTAGTACGGGTAAGACTTTATGTTTCTGTTATATTTCCGTTGTGTTGTACTAAACTATATTATCTAATGTAATGAGGAATGATGTTTATGATGGATGTGTTCTTTAATGTTTATATTCTGTATGTTATATTTATTCTTCCGCTTCACGTTGTTTATGTTACGCGCAAAGGCTCGCACTTTGGTTTATATAAATCATTTCAAAAAAAAATTTACCGTATTTTCCGCTAAGTATTTTATAAATGAATTTAAAGAGAAGTAATAACTAATAATTAGTCTTGATACGTCCTAGGCGTATTGAGGTTAAATATTAGGGTGTTACACTTTGTATTTTCGGCCATGAGGCCATTTTACAAACCAATCCTTAGCTTGATGATGAGTTCTCATGGAGATAGTTTGGTGTTTGCCATGAGAGAAACCTCTAAAGCTTGGATCTTGGTCTAGGACCATATACAAACTCGGTTTTTCCTTTTCTTTGCAAGTTCAAAGTTTTGGTTTTTCATTTCCTTTCCTTTATGATTCCGGTTCCTCCTTGGTTTTTCCTAGTTCAAAGTTTTGGTCTTCATTCCTCTAAGGTTTCGGTTTTTCCTTTTTGCCTTGTCCAAGCTTTGGTTTTTATTTCTTTTTCTTCAATGGTTTCGGTTTTTCCTTTCTCTCTTGAACAAAGTTTGCTAAAAATGTTAAGGTAGCCCTTTTATGTTTGTTTGAAAGGTTGTCTCTTGAAAAATCGTTTCCTTGAGCTTGATGATGGTGTTCGAAGAACATAAGACTTCCTTGGTGTCTTGATGCTAAGAACTCTAAAGTTCACTTAATGATACATAATGGGTTGAGGTTTTTATGTTCCTTTAAAGTCTTGTAAGAGCTCTAGTTAAGATTAAAAAGGAGTTGCATTCATGTTTATTTTTATGCTTTGCATAACATGTTTATTTTCAAGCTATCACTAAGCAACATAAAGATTAAAACAAGAATGTGCATCATCACTTAATAAATCTCAAAGCCTACCTATTTCAACCTTAAAGTTGATTGTTGATTTGGGGTAAACACCCAAGAGGCCTAGAGCACTAAAATAAAGAATTGAACCTTGCATTTCATGTTTACTTTCTTGTCTATCATGTTTATATTTTACGCCATCACTTAAACTCTAAAGATAATAAATGAGTGCACCTCATATTTATTTTATGCTCTTACTTTATTTTCTAAAAGAAGAGTAAAATGAGTTGCATAGCATGTTTAAATTTATGTCACCACCTAAATGGTCTAGAGCTCAAAGACTTGCCCAAGTATCCAATGTAAAGTTTTAAGAAAACGTTGGTTTTTCAATGAAGCCATTTTGGCCTTGTGGTGATGATGATGGGCTTGGTGGGATAGTATATCTATGGATTTTGTGACCAGCCTACCCGAACCCAAGCCGGCCATGACGTTATTTGGGTAATAGTGGAAGGTTAACCAAGTCGGCCCATTTCCTACCCATCAAGTTAACTTTTTCCCTAGATAAGTTGGCCCAGTGTACATCCAAGAGATAGTGAGGTTGCACGTTCTGTCGACGATAATC
>JAMLFY010000961.1:0-19663 GCA_030441495.1 Dalbergia oliveri
CGCCCCAATTTTTACTGTAATTTTTACTATCATTAGGAATTACCAAATTCCGTAGGTAAATATTATATAAAATTTGAGACCAAACAATCCTTAATAAAGGAATATAACGTTAGAAGAGAAGTTAGGAGCAATTCGTGCAAGTATTGCAAACCCCAATTTTCTTATGTGTAAAATGACCAAAATGCCCTTGAGGTTATTTTACTCAAAATGAGGATCGTGGGCCCCACCCATCCTCAAGGGGATGTTTTGATGTTAATAAGGGATTGTTTGTGTTATGTGTGTTAATAGAGGAGAAAAATCCTAATTTTGAGACAACGCGAAATGACCAAAACGCCTTAGGCTTTTTAATTTCAAATTGCGTGGACTAAGCCCGAACCTCACTAAAATGTGTTAAAAGGTGTTTTTAAGCCATGATTAACCATTGGTTAAGCTCGGGTGGTCTCGGGCAATTTTTAAGTAAAATGACCGTTTTGCCCCTATTTTGTGCAGTTTTACAAATTTTGAGATTTTTGATTCGTCTAACGAAACCTAAGCAATATTAGGCTCAAATTAAAGCTTATTAAATTCTAATTACTAATCTAGAGTCAAAATTATTTATTTAGATTGATTAGAACCTAAAATTGCTTAAAACACCCAAATTGCTTAGTAATTCACTTAAACCCTTAACCGTAAATTCTCTAAATTGCATGAATACCTTGCCTACACCTAAAAAATACATGGAACACACAAAATCCTCTTCCACAAGGCTGTAATGCACGAAATTATTGAGTAATAAGTCAGAAAATTATTACACAAAAATCCAAAGAATGAAAACAAAGAATCATGAAAACATGGAAACATGATTCCATGTTTTAAGCCACCAAACAAAATGATTTTTCTTCCTTATTTTTTCTCTAATTTTTGGTCAGATTTCTTTCCTTCCTTTGTCCATTTATGAGCTGCAAAATCTCTATAAATAGGCATGCTTGAAGATAGTTTAGATGCTTAGTTCATAACTTACACAAATTCTAGTTTTAGGAGCACCAAAAGCTCTCATTTCCTCCTCCTCTTGGCTGAATTCTTTCTTCAAGTTTTCAAGAATATTTTCTTTCATTTCACTCAAGGAAACCAAGTTCTCTTCCTTTCCTTCAAATCAGATTAGGTAGGGAGTTGTTTTTAAGTTTATTTCTATGCTTTGCTAAGTGTTGTTCTTGGTTCAAAATGATGATTTCATGGATTTTCTCTAGTTTTTCCATTTGGTTTTCTTCTTCCTTTTCTTTGAACAATTCAGCCATATGGCCTAGGTGGGACTAAGATGATGGCTTGATGATGAGGACCTTGAGGGTGGGTTGTGAATCCATCACAAGTTAGGCCTCTAAAGCTTGAAAGTTCCACTTGATGCAAAACTTTAAAGAATAATATTTTTATGATGTTTTTATGATCTTGAGTTTAGAACTTGAAAGATGTATTTTTCACTTTGTCTTGCTAAGATATATTGGGTTGAATTTATATTTCTCTAAAGTCTTGGAGGAGCTCTAGTAAAGAAATAAAATGAACTTGCATCCATGTTTAAGTTTATGCCTTGCATAACCATGTTTACTTTCTATGTCATCACTAAATTCTCAAGAATGAATAAATGAACTTGCATATTCATGTTTAAATTTCCAAGCTTGCATTTCATGTTTAAATTTCAAGTTGTCACTTAATCTCTAAAGATAATAAAGAAGTTGCATCTCATGTTTATTTTATGCTCTCACTTTATTTTATAATGGCTAAAAGAGTCAATGCATGGCATGTTTATTTTATGTCATCACCTAAAAATCCTAGAGCTCAAAGACTTGCTTATGAATCATAAGCAAAGAAATGAGATAATTGGAGTTAAAGAATTTATTCTTTAAGAAGTCTTGAATTGGAGCTTAAAAAAAATGTAATTCATCCCTCACGGTCATGCGGACTCCGGCCTAGGTTGCTTAAGATTCTTTCTCCCTCCATTGGTCCTATGCGGATTACCGCTCAGTTTCTTGCATCATGTTTATATTACAAGTTCTTGCATCATGTTTAATTTTCAAGTTATCACCTTAAATCTTAAAGATAAAGAAATGGAATTGCATATCATGTTTATAATTCCAAGCTATCACCTTATAAAGATAAGATTAAAATAAGGTTGCATAGCATGGTAATAATTCAAAGATGTCACCTAAATCTCTAAAGCTCAAGACTTGCTCCTTTTATCTTAAGTGAAATATTTAATTATGAACATTCTTTCAAGTTATAAATCGGTCCCATGGTTAATTTAGGCCTAAAGTCCTATGACTTCTTTCAAGTTTAACAAAAAGAATTAGTTCTAAAAGAGTTTTAAAACTTTGTAAGAATTTTATGGGAAGCTAGTAATTTATGTGTACTTAAAATATGATTTGATGCTTATTAAGAATTTGGTGTCATTGATTGATTCCCTGGTTTGTATGTTATAGTTGTTGTTGCAAACAATGAAAACTTATGCATGAAATAAAGACATATTTGTATTTGGAAAAAGTGTATTCCTAAAGAGTGCAATTTGGAAAGATTCTGGCTAAGGAAAGATTTGGTATTTAAGTGTCCATTGTGACCCACCTCTCTTCCTGGGAATCTCCAGATGCATGATTACAGTTGGTATATATTATTTCGGCATAAGACTATAAATGAGAAAATGTTATGATGATTATGAATGAAGAATTGTATTATGATATAACATGCAAAGACTTAAAGGTGACTCAAAATATATGAGAAAATGATCCTTTGGACAATCAAACTATAGGCGGTGAAAAGGTGATTCTTGCCCCCTAGTCTGTTCTCTCAAAAGGGTAGAGACGGAATTTTTACTTATCAAAAGGGATAAGTATGTGTGACGACTAGCAAGGTATGAGCTCATAACCTAGATTACTCCCAAAAGGGTGAAGTATAGGGTGGCCCAGGAAAATGATGATGAAAGTAACTTTAAGTCACCTAAGAAACTAAGTAAATGCATTATGTGAATATGATGTTCTGCTATGCATAGTATTTATGAGATGATGATGAGAAATATGATATTCTGCTATGCATAGTATTATGAAATGATGATGAGGAATATGATGTGATTTTATGCATAACTATGTTATTATATATGAAAGGAAAAGTTCATTATAAACATGACATGCTAAGTTTATGATGCATTATAAGACGCATGATTAAAACGACGAACCTCGGTAAGTATATTTTCGAACTTAATAAATCAATCTTAGCATGCTCACTATTTCATAATAACCCGAGGTTCCTGGGGACGATGATGATGACACAATGCATCATGAGGTGAGTACCCTACTGAGATTCTTTATAAGTTTCTCACTCCCTCTATTTTTCTTTCCATCTCGTCTTCGAAACGAAGGAAGCGTTCGTGAATCACATTGAGGCTATCACGGTACTGAACTTGAATCCCTAGTTTCACTCGTATATTTCAGATATCTATCCCTATCCCTGGAGTGTTATTACTAGGTGCCATTAATGGATGTCCTTCCATCCATATATTATTTATGTTTTATTAGATTGCCTACACTTAGTCTTATTCTGTTGGTAGGCAAAATATCTATATGATATGTAATTATGGATGCTGTATGATGGAGCCAATATATTATGATGTGATGTTTGTAAATTCCTATGTGTCTTTTAAATTTTGCTAAATCATTCACGTTAAGCGCGGCTCACGTTTTCAATTATGTTTAAAAAAAAAATGGCTCGTAATTTCACTAAGTATTTTCAAAGCATGATTAAGGAACTGAAGCAAAGAGTAAAGTCTAGTAATTAATCAAATCCTGTAGGTGTATTGGGTTAATTATTAGGGTGTTACATTTTGGTATCAGAGTTCGATTCACAAAGCTGAGGATTGGGGACTATGCTTCTAAAGCATAATACGTTAGTAATGTCATGTGTAGATGTTTATCATTAGGATGAGCTTGAGGATTAGAAATACATGACTACTGTATGTTGAAAGTGCCATGGTAACTTGCTCACTTTGCATGGAATATTGGGCTTGATCACCTCAGTGTTGCTGTTTTGTGTGTATAGGGACCAATGGCACGAACAACGACTGGAGCGCGGCACAGAATAACCAAGATAATGAGACCGCTGAACACTTCGCGACGTAGCAAGGACCATGAGAATGATGATGGAACGGATTCAGAATCGTCAAGCTAATATAAATCAAGGACATGAAATTCCCGAACATGCTCGTTTCGGGGAATTTCGTAAGGCGAATCCACCTGTTTTCAAGGGGACCCTGAATCCTAATGTAGCAGATGAATGGATTCGGAATATTGAGAAGGTCTTTGCTTAGTTCCATGTTCAAGGAGCAGAAGGTCACTTTTGCCACCCACATGCTTGAGGGTGATGCCGGCTTCTGGTGGATGGTGTTCGAAGACTCCTGGAGGCAACCGAAGTGGACATTGATTGGGAATTATTCAAGGTCCATTTTTACGAGAAGTACTTTCAAAGTCGGTTAGAAATGCTAAGGACATTGAATTCATGCAACTTGTCCAGGGGAATATGAATGTGGCTCGGTATCCTGCAGATTTGAGGAACTCATTAAGTTCTCAAGGATGTACCAAGGTAACCCTGATGAGTATGGAAATGCATTAAATACGAGTTAAGGTTAAAGGCAAACTTAATGTGGTTGCGCACTTGGAAATTAGGGATTTCTCTACCTTAGTCAACAAATGCCGCATCTAAAGAAGGGCGGGAGAAGCTGGGTACTTCAAAGTCTAGAATATCATTAAAAAGCTGACACCTCAAGGTCAACAGTTCAAGAGGCAAAATCGACCTCCATTTCCACATCAATCAAGATCACAAGTGCCACAAAGGAACTTTCATCAAGGAAGACCGAACAACAACAACAACCGCTATAATAATCCAAGCAACAATCGCAACAACAACAATAATAACAATAAAGGGAAAGCACCACAAAGAGGTCCGGCAGCACCTCCACGACCCGTGCCATCCATGGAATGTCCAAGTGCGGCAAGAATCATGGGAGCATGCCATGTCGAGCCGAAACAAACGTGTGCTACCGGTGTGAAAACCAGGTCATTACTCCAGAGATGCACAGAAAGAAACCGCAACCAACCCAATCCCAAGCCGGAATACCAAGGAAGGGTATTCACCGTTAATGAAGAAACGACAAAGTCACGAATCTCGTGGAAGGTAAGTGTAATATGTATGGTAGAAACTTAATTGTCCTATGTATGATTCTGCGCTTCCCATTCTTTTATCTCCCACTCATGTGTTAAAACCCTTAACTTGCATATAACTGAGCTTCCTTTTGACCTTATTGTTTCTACCTCCTGGAAAACCGTTAGGACTTGTAAATGTTGTTTAGATTGCCATTTTGTTATTGAGAATAGATCATTTGTTTTAGATCTCATTTGCTTACCCATGCAAGGTTTAGATGTGATTCTTGGCATGGATTGGCTTGAAGCCAACGTGTACCTGTTAAGACCTATGAGAAAACCATTACTTTTCTCCTGTTCCCATTAGACCTAAGAAACCCATAAGTCTTTACATAACGCTGTAGAAATGGATCTGGTAAGGGTGAGAGTAAAGGTTATATTTTCTTAGCTGCTAGTGTGATGCAACTTTGAGCAAAGTATCGATGGATACCGATAGTAAGAAATTATCCCGAAATTTCCAGATGAGATACCAGAGTTTCCCAGAGAGAGATAGAGTTTTCCATAGAATTGCTTAGATTAAGGTCCCATATCCATAGCCCCATCAGGATGTCCCCATTAGAGTTAACGAGTTGAAAGCTCATTGGAGGATTTATTGGAGAAAAAGTTTGTCAGACCTAGTGCGTCACCTTGGGGAGCCCCTGTGTTGTTTGTGAAGAAAAAGGATGGGAGTATGAGGATGTGTGTTGACTATAGGCAATTGAATAAAGTGACAGTGAAGAACAAATACCCTTTGCCTAGGATAGATGACTTGATGGACAAGCTTAAAGGGGCAACAGTGTTTTCTAAGATTGATTTGAGGTCAGGTTACCACAGATTAGGGTGAGAGATGAAGATATACCAAAAACGGCCTTTCGTACCCGATACGGCCATTTTAGTTTGCAGTAATGTCCTTTGGATTAACCAATGCTCCGGCAATTTTTATGGATTACATGAATAGGATCTTTAGACCCTATTAAGATCAGTTTGTGGTTGTCTTTATAGATGACATTCTCATCTACTCTAAGACCCAGAGGAGCATGAACGCCACCTAACTATAGTCCTGGAAATCCTAAAGGAAAAGAAACTATATGCCAAGCTTTCTAAGTGTGAATTCTGGTTGGATGAGGTGAAATTTTTAGGGCATGTAGTATCTAAGAAAGGAATTGCTGTAGATCCTAGTAAGGTGGAAACGGTTGTAAACTGGGAAAGACCAACCACGGTAACTGAAGTAAGGAGCTTCTTAGGTTTAGCTGGTTATTACCGTCGGTTTATCAAGGGATTTTCCAGATTTCCCTTCCTTTGCTAAGCTAACTAGGAAAAACACCTCTTTTTCATGGACCCCGGAGTGTGAAAAGAGCTTTCAAGCTGAAACACAAGCTAACCTCAACCCCTGTTTTAGTGTTACCCGACCCCATGTGCCTTCGAAGTGTCCTGTGATGCTTCAAGGAAGGGTTTGGGTTGTGTCCTGATAGGATAGGCAAGTGGTGGCCTATGCATCGAGGCAACTCAAGCCACATGAGGCAAATTACCCCACCCATGACCTTGAGTTAGCCGTTGTCGTGTTTCTCTAAAGATTTGGAGACACCATTTATACGGAGTGAGGTTTGAGGTGTTTTGATCACAAGAGTTTGAAATATCTCTTTGATCAAAAAGAGCTAAACATGAGGCAAAGAAGGTGGATGGAGTTTTTAAAAGATTATGATTTCGGGTTAAACTATCATAGGTAAAGCTAATGTTGTAGCTGATGCCTAAGTAGGAAATCCTTACAAGTGTCCCGTTTGATGGTGAAAGAGATTGAGTTAATTGAGCAATTTAGAGACCTCAACCTAGGAATGACCTTGACCACTAAGGGCATAAGAGCTTGTCACCTTAGTGTGACAAGTGAATTCAAGGAAAGAATTGCTCAAGCCCAAAGGAAAGATAGAATTTCAAGAGACCTTAGGGGGTGAGAGCTGATAAGTTGAAAGGTTTTACCAAGGGAATGATAGTTTATGGAGGTTTGAAGGTCGTATATGTGTACTGCTAGTGGTGACCTCCGAAAGGATATTTTGGAGGAAGCCCATAAGAGTCATTTCACCCTCCATCCTGGTGCCACCAAGATGTATCAAGATTTGAGGAAGATGTTCTGGTGGCCTGGATTGAAGAAGGATGTGTGCACATGGGTGAATAAATGCTTGGTATGTCAAAAGGTGAAGATTGAGCACCAAAACCTTCTGGAATGTTGCAACCCCTATCAATCCCTGAATGGAAGTGGGATAGTATCTCCATGGATTTTGTAACTGGACTCCAAGGACCAAGAATCATGACGCCATTTGGGTAATAGTGGATCGGTTGACTGAGATGGCCACTTTTTACCTATTAAGGTGACTTATTCCTTGGATAGGTTAGCACGTTATATATTCAGGAGATAGTAAGATTACATGGATACGTCAACAATAATCTCGGATCGAGATCCGCGATTCACGTCACGTTTTGGGGAGCCTTTCAGAAGGCGTTTGGTTAAAGGTCTGAGCACGGCTTATCACCCCAAACGGATGGTCAATCTGAAAGAACTATCCAAACTTTGGAGGACATGTTGAGGGCTTGTGTTTTAGATCAAAGAGAGAGTTGGGATAAGTACCTCCACTGATTGAATTTGCATATAACAACAGTTATCATGCAAGTATCGGTATGGCACCATACGAGGCCCTCTATGGACGGAAGTGTCAATCACCTCTATGTTGGTATGAGCCCGAAAGCAAAGTCTACTTGGACCAATATTGTGAGGAAACGACGGAACAAATCAAGAAGATTAGGGATAAAATTCTTCCTGCTCAAGTCGAAGAAAACTATGCGGAACAGCAAAGGCGAAAGTAGATTTTCAAAGGGGACCATGTGTTCCTAAGAATCACCCCCAGGCATAGGCCGAGCAATGAAAGTAAAGAAATTGAGCCCCAGATTTCTTGGTCCATTGAAATCCTTAGCAAAATAGGATCTGTAGCCTCCGTATAGCCCACCCCAGGAGTCTGTCCAACCTTCATGATGTTTTCCATGTCTCCAGTTAAGGAAATATCATTCTGACCCAAGTCATGTACTAGAGCCAGAACATGTACAATTAAAGATGACCTAACGTTTAACTTACCACCCACGATCGTTGCGGGAGTTAGCGGTTAAGGAACAAGGTTGTACCCCTAGTCAAAGTAGCATGGGGACAAGATGAAACGAAGAAGTTACATGGAAGCTGGAATCAGATATGCAAGCACAATATCAGAGCTATTCTTCAGGTAACGAATTTCGAGGGCGAAATTCTTTTAAGGAGGGGAGTAATGTAACGCCCAATTTTTACTGTAATTTTTACTATCATTAGGAATTACCGAATTACCGTAGGTAAATATTATATAAAATTTGAGACCAAACAATCCTTAATAAAGGAATATAACGTTAGAAGAGAAGTTAGGAGCAATTCGTGCAAGTATTGCAAACCCCAAATTTCTGTACGTGTAAAATGACCAAAATGCCCTGAGGTTATTTTACTAGAAAATGAGGATCGTGGGCCCCACCCATCCTCAAGGGGATGTTTTGATGTTAATAAGGGATTGTTTGTGTTATGTGTGTTAATAGAGGAGAAAAATCCTAATTTTGAGCTTGGACGCGAAATGACCAAAACGCCCTTAAGCCTTTTAATTCAATTTGGTGCCAACTCAGAACCTCACTAAAATGTGTTAAAAGGTGTTTTTAAGCCATGATTAACCATTGGTTAAGCTTGGGTGGTCTCGGGCAATTTTTAAGTAAAATGACCGTTTTGCCCTGTCTTTGTGCAAGTTTTACAAATTTTGAGATTTTTGATTCGTCTAACGAAACCTAAGCAATATTAGGCTCAAATTAAAGCTTATTAAATTCTAATTACTAATCTAGAGTCAAAATTATTTATTTAGATTGATTAGAACCTAAAATTGCTTAAAACACCCAAATTGCTTAGTAATTCACTTAAACCCTTAACCGTAAATTCTCTAAATTGCATGAATACCTTGCCTACACCTAAAAAATACATGGAACACACAAAATCCTCTTCCACAAGGCTGTAATGCACGAAATTATTGAGTAATAAGTCAGAAAATTATTACACAAAAATCCAAAGAATGAAAACAAAGAATCATGAAAACATGGAAACATGATTCCATGTTTTAAGCCACCAAACAAAATGATTTTTCTTCCTTATTTTTTCTCTAATTTTTGGTCAGATTTCTTTCCTTCCTTTGTCCATTTATGAGCTGCAAAATCTCTATAAATAGGCATGCTTGAAGATAGTTTAGATGCTTAGTTCATAACTTACACAAATTCTAGTTTTAGGAGCACCAAAAGCTCTCATTTCCTCCTCCTCTTGGCTGAATTCTTTCTTCAAGTTTTCAAGAATATTTTCTTTCATTTCACTCAAGGAAACCAAGTTCTCTTCCTTTCCTTCAAATCAGATTAGGTAGGGAGTTGTTTTTAAGTTTATTTCTATGCTTTGCTAAGTGTTGTTCTTGGTTCAAAATGATGATTTCATGGATTTTCTCTAGTTTTTCCATTTGGTTTTCTTCTTCCTTTTTCTTTGAACAATTCAGCCATATGGCCTAGGTGGGACTAAGATGATGGCTTGATGATGAGGACCTTGAGGGTGGGTTGTGAATCCATCACAAGTTAGGCCTCTAAAGCTTGAAAGTTCCACTTGATGCAAAACTTTAAAGAATAATATTTTTATGATGTTTTTATGATCTTGAGTTTAGAACTTGAAAGATGTATTTTTCACTTTGTCTTGCTAAGATATATTGGGTTGAATTTATATTTCTCTAAAGTCTTGGAGGAGCTCTAGTAAAGAAATAAAATGAACTTGCATCCATGTTTAAGTTTATGCCTTGCATAACCATGTTTACTTTCTATGTCATCACTAAATTCTCAAGAATGAATAAATGAACTTGCATATTCATGTTTAAATTTCCAAGCTTGCATTTCATGTTTAAATTTCAAGTTGTCACTTAATCTCTAAAGATAATAAAGAAGTTGCATCTCATGTTTATTTTATGCTCTCACTTTATTTTATAATGGCTAAAAGAGTCAATGCATGGCATGTTTATTTTATGTCATCACCTAAAAATCCTAGAGCTCAAAGACTTGCTTATGAATCATAAGCAAAGAAATGAGATAATTGGAGTTAAAGAATTTATTCTTTAAGAAGTCTTGAGAATTGGAGCTTAAAAAAAATGTAATTCTCATCCCTTCACCGGTCCTATGCGGACTCCGCTCGGATTGCTAAGATTCTTCTCCCTTCTTCCTAGTCCTATGCGGATTCGCCGCTCCAGTTTCTTGCATCATGTTTATATTACAAGTTCTTGCATCATGTTTAATTTTCAAGTTATCACCTTAAATCTTAAAGATAAAGAAATGGAATTGCATATCATGTTTATAATTCCAAGCTATCACCTTATAAAGATAAGATTAAAATAAGGTTGCATAGCATGGTAATAATTCAAAGATGTCACCTAAATCTCTAAAGCTCAAGACTTGCTCCTTTTATCTTAAGTGAAATATTTAATTATGAACATTCTTTCAAGTTATAAATCGGTCCCATGGTTAAGTTAGGCCTAAAGTCCTATGACTTCTTTCAAGTTTAACAAAAAGAATTAGTTCTAAAAGAGTTTTAAAACTTTGTAAGAATTTTATGGGAAGCTAGTAATTTATGTGTACTTAAAATATGATTTGATGCTTATTAAGAATTTGGTGTCATTGATTGATTCCCTGGTTTATATGTTATAGTTGCTGTTGCAAACAATGAAAACTTATGCATGAAATAAAGACATATTTTCCTGGAAGAAAGTGTATCCTGTTAAGAGTGCAATTTGAAAGATTCTGACTAAGGAAAGATTTGGTATTTAAGCGTGTCCATTGTGACCCACCTCTCTTTCCTGGGAATCTCCAGATGCATGATTCCAGTTGGTATATATTATTTCGGCATAAGACTATAAATGAGAAAATGTTATGATGATTATGAATGAAGAATTGTATTATGATATAACATGCAAAGACTTAAAGGTGACTCAAAATATATGAGAAAATGATCCTTTGGACCAATCAAACTATAGGCGGTGAAAAGGTGATTCTTGCCCCTAGTCTGTCTCTCAAAAGGGTAGAGCGGAAATTTTACTTATCAAAAGGGATAAGTATGTGCTGGTGACGACTAGCAAGGTATGAGCTCATAACCTAGATTACTCCCAAAAGGGTGAAGTATAGGGTGGCCCAGGAAAATGATGATGAAAGTAACTTTAAGTCACCTAAGAAACTAAGTAAATGCATTATGTGAATATGATGTTCTGCTATGCATAGTATTTATGAGATGATGATGAGAAATATGATATTCTGCTATGCATAGTATTATGAAATGATGATGAGGAATATGATGTGATTTTATGCATAACTATGTTATTATATATGAAAGGAAAAGTTCATTATAAACATGACATGCTAAGTTTATGATGCATTATAAGACGCATGATTAAAGGGACGAACCTCGGTAAAGTATATTTTCGAACTTAATAAATCAATCTTAGCATGCTCACTATTTCATAATAACCAAAGGTTCCTGGGGACGATGATGATGACACAATGCATCATGAGGTGAGTACCCTACTGAGATTCTTTATAAGTTTCTCACTCCCTCTATTTTTCTTTCCATCTCGTCTTCAGAAACGGAAGGAAGCGTTCGTGAATCACATTGAGGTATCAGGACCTGAACTTAATCCTGCTAGTTTCACTCGTATATTTCATATCTATCCCTATCCCTAGAGTGTTATTACTAGGTGCCATTAATGGATGTCCTTCCATCCATATATTATTTATGTTTTATTAGATTGCCTACACTTAGTCTTATTCTGTTGGTAGGCAAAATATCTATATGATATGTAATTATGGATGCTGTATGATGGAGCCAATATATTATGATGTGATGTTTGTAAATTCCTATGTGTCTTTTAAATTTTGCTAAATCATTCACGTTAAGCGCGGCTCACGTTTTCAATTATGTTTAAAAAAAAATGGCTCGTAATTTCACTAAGTATTTTCAAAGCATGATTAAGGAACTGAAGCAAAGAGTAAAGTCTAGTAATTAATCAGACCTCCTAGGTGTATTGGGTTAATTATTAGGGTGTTAGCTAGTGTAACATCCCCTGCTTTTATTGATTGCCGATGTCCCCAAACCAACACGGGTCTTTTTCAGCATGCTTTGTCCTCACTCACACGCTCTAAAAACTCCAGGAGGTCACCATCCCAAAACCCCAAGTCAAGCACGCTTAACTATGGAGTTCTCGAGATGGGCCTCAAAAAAAGATGCAACCATTTGTAACGTCCACTGCTTTATGGATCCTGCCACAAACCAACATGACTCTTTCAGCGTGCTTGTCCTCACTCACACGCCTCCTAAAACTTCCAGAGGTCACATCCCAAAATTACAAGTCAAGCACGCTAACTGTGAGTTCTTTCGTGATGGGCTACAGAAGGAAAGATGCATCTTTGTGGCATAGGTGGTCCAATCAATTCATATAAGCCTTCTTAACTTCTAGTCCCATACCTATAAGACTCAGGATCATCATCAGGTGTGTAATCGGTTCATTCATGTCCCCTCCGCTTGGAGCGGGAGGCTCCTTGTCCGTGCCTTCTGACAACGATCACTCACTGCCTCGTCCCAGGCGTTACATGCCCAGCTTAGGCTTGGTTCGTCCCAGGAACCACACGAGTCCTGGGAGAGGTGCAGGCTCTTGATACCATTTGTAACATCCCTGTTGCTTTATGGATTGACGGACCCCACAAACCAACCGGGTCTTCAGCGTGCTTGTCCTCACTCACACGCTTCCGGAACTTCAGAGGTCACATCCCAAAATTCCCAAGTCAAGCACGCTAACTGTGGAGTTCTTTCGTGATGGGCTACGAAAAGGAAGATGCATATTTCTTTGGTAGCCAATCACAAAAGAACTCAAGTTGAGCAGTACTTGACTTGACGTTGGGATGTTGACCTCCTGGAAGTTCCTGGAAAGCATGTGTGAGTGAGGACAAAGCACGTTGAAGACAGGTGTTGGTTTGTGGGCAGTCGGCAATCAATAAAAGCGGCGGGGGATGTTAAGCTAGGAGAGACATATCCCTTAGTTTTCTCCCTATCCAAGTGGACCTCTCCAGAATTCAAATAAAGCTTCAAAGTTTGACTAGTTTTGCTAGGGGGAAAATGAAAGATAATAGTTTTGGTATAACAGTTCTAAGCAATACATGGTTGGCGTGAGCCAATCCATGCCAATAATTCTCTATATTTCATGGGTAAACAATAAGATCTATGACAAAAGACCTATTCTCAACGGTGAGTGACAATTTAAACAAAAATTACAGGTATTTATAGTACAATTTGTAGGGTAGAAACAATAAGATTAAAAGGAAGTTTAGAAACTTTTAAGATTTAAAGACTTGACACTAGCATGTGAGATGAAAGAATGGGTAGCACCAGAGTCATATAGTGCAAGTTAAGGTCCTACCATTTAATTCGCACTTCCTCGATGAGGTCATTGATCCGGTTGCATCCTCCGCATTGAGGGTGAAGACCCTTTCCTTGGTGTTGCGGCCAGGGTTTCGCTTGGATGGCCCTTCGCTCGTCCATCCTTGGCATAATGGGCGAGCTTCAACATCAAAGCAAACTCCTTGCCCAGCTTGGCAAGGGTGGTTACCATGATCTTCCGCAACGGGGCATACCGGGCCGGTGTGGGCCTGGGAAGCTCGGGGGCTCCTTGGGCGCCTTGTTCTTGGTCCTCCTGGGCCTTCCTTGGTTATTGTTGGAGACCGCCCAATCCTCCTTGTTGGATGTGGTTCCTGCACCGTTGTGGTTGAACGGTGACCTTGGGTGTTGTTAAGAAGGGTTGATTCAGAGTCCCCTTTGTTGTTGTTGTTGTTATTGCTTGAACTGGTTGGTGTGGTAAGGATTGAGGTGATGTCTTGATAGGTTCTGGTGTTGTGGCTTGAACTTCGGAGCTTAAGGTCCTAACCCAGGCGCTCCACCCTTGCGGTGCTTAATTTCTTATGCCCCTCCTAATGATTCTACACTTGTTGATTAGGGTGGAAACCCTAATCTCCATATGTGCCACTGCCATGTTGAGTTCGGCCCTCAACCTGGCCTTGAACTGACGCATTTCCATACTTAATCGGATTCCCTTGAAAACTAAAAAATTTGATTGGCTCCTGAACTTTGTATATTGGGCAATAGTGGACCGCCTCGGGTAACTACATGAATTTGATATCCTTCACATTCCTCACGGACTCGGGAAGTACTTCTCGTAGAAGTAAGTCTTAAATAGCTCCCAATTGATTGCTGTGCGTAGCCTCCAATAGCCTCTTGGTGATCCACCATAACTCGAGTCGAGAACATCATATATGCTAGTGAAGGTGACCTTCTATTTCCTTGAATCCGCGCACCGAGTAGATCTTCTCATATTCTTGATCATTCATTCTCCTTGTCTGGGTTCAAGGCTCCTTGGAAGGTTGGGGGATTAGCCTACAAATTCCAAATTCGGGCTTGCTCTATAGCCTTGGCAGTAAGGGGACCTTATGCGCATCTCTTTGGTTATGTGATTTGAACATATGTTCTATCGATACTTGCCATTTCCATTAACATTAGCTTAAGTTTCATTCCCTTGTTCCCTCGTTCACATTCCTATTCTATCTACGAAGTGCCATTGGTCCCTAAATACACAAATCAATAAATACTGAGGTGATAAGCTAAATATTCCATGCTAGATGTAACAACCTAACATCTATTCCCAATACTACTAGTAAGTACTTAGGTCAAATATCAATCATTACTTACTATCATGGTTCTTTATGAGAAAGAGAAATAACTTAAAGAAAATACGAGCCATTTTTTTAAAAATAGAAGCCACGCGTATCTTATTGGGTCGGTATTATAAAGTGCAGAAATATAAACATAGAAGTGGCTCCAGATCAAATATAACATCACATTGAAATACTTCATACATAATAATATGCCTACCCTACGGTAGATTCTTCAAGTACATGAGATGATGCAAATACAAGCTGAAAGGAAATACATGTAAATAGAAACCACAGAACCAGAAATCATAAAAGGAACATCCCCTCCCAAGAACATCTAAAGTGGATAACCTCAATACAAAAGAAAGTTTATCGTTCTACATGTAGTGCGTGCACTAAGGACTACCCTCTATCCTAAAGCTAATGCCATGGGTAAGGCGGGACGTAACCAATCCATGGACGAAGTGCGTCTGGAGTAGGCACTCGAGCAGGTCCTCCATGATGAAGCTCGTTGAGCGGGCATGGTGGAAGGCTAGACATTTCCCCTACGTAAAGGCAATGGACAGGAACCGGGCTCTCAGAGGCTGAGTCACCGTCTCCTCACTACCCATGGGCATATGCGGTGGAGTGGGCAGAGTCCTTCTGAGGGATCCTCCTCAGAGTGCTGAGTGAGGGCACGTACTCTGGTACCCTTCCAGAACTGGAGAGTGGAGTCGTAGAATCCTCTCATCAGGCGTACGGGCGTGCTAAAAATCATCACATCATCATAAGGAGACGTCGGGTAAAGAGGTAGCTATCTATTGGATGAGAGAAGGGTCGTCCAAGAAATGCGAACACACGAACGGTGCAAGAGCCCTCAAAATGAAATGACCCAAGCTCTGGGTCATGGTGGATCTCCCATGTCGGTGTCAATGAATAGGACGAAGGTCGCCATCTCGATCTGAAGACGTAATGGAAAGAGAGATAGAGGGAGTGAGTTTTCTTGCTAAAGAAACTCTAGGTTTTCCTCCTATTCTATGTGTCATCTAATCTCCAGGGTTCTCGGTTTATTTATAAAACCATGGACATATATTGGTTCAATTATGAGTTTTCTAAAATCTCAATTTAGAACCGTTCTTTTAACATGGCACTTGTGTTACATAAGCTATATACTTGAATTATAAACGTAAATCATGCAACTGGGTACATAGGACATAAAGCATATAACTGGGTACATGAACATAACATATAACTGGGTACATGGAACATAAAGCATATAACTTCGTTACATGGAACATAAATCATATAACTTCGTTACATGGAACATAAATCATATAACTTGGTTACATGGAACATAAATCATATAACTTGGTTACTTAGGTGACATAAGAACCTTTACTTAACTTGGGCCCCTAATCTTTCTCCTTTGAGAAATCTCTAGGTTATGAGCTCATACCACGCTAGTCGTCACTAGCATCTAGACTTCATCCCTTGGGATAAGTCAACTTCCCGAACCTTAAGTACGGGTTTAGGGGGCTAGAATCACATCGTCCCCACCCTTCGTTTGGTGGTTTAAAGGATTACATTCTCATATCTTAAGTCACCCTAAGTTTAACATGTTCCTTGAGATGCCGCATAATTAATGCGTAACACAAAAATTACTACTTCGGCATCTCTAAGGTCTTTTAAAGAAGCAATAACGTAAGGGTACAAAACTATTATTTAAGGATAATAGTTACATGGCACCATATATGTCATGAGATAACACATCAATTCATCATTAAATGCGAGACACATAATCATCCTTAAGAAATCTCTCAATCGGGTAACCTCAAACTATCCCATTGTTTTCTTGCATGCTAATGGGATTGATTAACCTCATTACCATAATCATTAAGTTCTAATTCCTAATTAATTATGGTTGGACAGCTTATGTAGTTGTTCACATTTGATGAATTATGTGTTCTAGAAAAATGCGTTTAAGCCCTTTCTCGCTTCCGACTTTGTCTATGGTGCATAATCAATACCTAAGCCAATTATGAGTCACTCCGCACATCTAGGCATATTATAATGTGATTCTAACTATTTTATCAAGGCTAGGCAGAAACTAACTTTGCCATTCTTTAGTAGTTCTAGAATTCACATATTAGGCAAACAAAGTCACTAATGATGCTTTTAAAAGTCTAGAACAAATGTCACATACTTAGCAAGGTAAATCAACATATTTAGACCACCCAAACGAATTTAAGGTGCTGGAACTGTTAAGGCAAGAAACCCTTAAGGCATAAAATCATGAGAAAAACCTTACTTTCAACATATAACTTGCTAGTTTCTCTTAGAACCTTTTGGACTTCAAACTCCATAAGATCAAAGTTTATTTTGCCAAAACTCAACATAAAACGCCAAGGGCAGTAGCCATTTAATCTTACCCTTGATCAAGATGCAAAACTTGAAAACTTGTTTAAAACCTTAGTTGGGTGCATCTAAGCTTAGAAAAATTCTAAGTCATGCATTATAGGCCCTTGTAGTTAAATGAAACTCATCCTAGAGCCATTTACACCACATGGCCGAATGATATTCAAGGAAGTACCTCCTTGATTTAATTCTTTTCTTAGAATGAAAGGGGCAAGTCTTTGAGCTCTAAAGTTTTAAGTGACGACATTAAAATAAACGTGCTATGCATTTCATTTTATAGCCTTTTTGAAAGTAAAGTGATAACACAAAGTAAATATGAAATGCATCTCCATTCTTATTCTTAGCGCTTAGTGATGACTTGAAATATAAAATGAGATGCAAAGCTTGAAACATAAACGTGCTAGGCAAAAGATAAACATGAGGTGCAAGGTTCAATTCTTATTTTAGTGCTCTAGGCCTCTTGAAGTTTTCACTCCAAATCAACAATCAACTTTAAGGTTGAAATAGGTAGGCTTTGAGATTAATTAAGTGATGATGCACATTCTCATTTTAATCCTTAAGTTGCTTAGTGATGGCTTGAAATTAAACATGCTATGCAAAGCATAAAAATAAACATGGATGCAACTTCTTTTATATATTGTTTAGAGCTCTTGCACGACTTTAAAGGAAACAAAGTTTCATCCTATAACTCATCCTCACAAGAAGAAAACACTAGTGTTGCTAAGTTATGTAAAAAGAGCCAATACCTCCACCAAGAACCATAAGGTGGCCGAAACCTCATCATGAGGAAGCAACCATATATATATATTTTTTTTTTGAACTCTAGGGACCAAGATCTTGGTGATTCAAACACCAACATCTCAAGTCCTCATCATTGAGTATTTTTACAATGCTCTACATTTCTTAACAAAACAAAACTCATGACCAACATAAAGGAAAAAACCGAAACACACTTGGCCTAGAAACCAAGTTTAGGCTCTAGAGTTTTGTTCATGTGACCTACATCAACATGAAGCCCTCATCATCAAGCTACCATTTTCCAAGTCCCAAAGGCCTTCATGGCCGAAAACTAAAGGAAAAGAAATGGGGTTTTCAAAGGTTCAAGAGAAACATAACTATGTCTTGAGAAAAACTTGGAAATAATAAACTTATCTTAAGAAAACTCAAGCTTTAGAGGTTGTTCATGTGACAAACATCAACATACAACTCTCATCATCAAGCCCTCCTTATCTTGGCCCTAAGGCAAATGAAAGGGAAAGAAAAAGGAGAAAACCAAAATGAACTTGTGAGAGAAACTCACTACAACACAACTTTCAAGCAAGATCAAACATTGAGCATTAAGATAAAAGAAAGCATTCTTGAAAAGCTCCCTACCTAGAGTTTGAGATTGAGAGGAAGTGAAGAAGATGAAGAAAGCTGGACTCTTAAACTTGAAGGAAAGAAGATCCCAAAGTGCTCTAAACTCTAAGCTTTAGTGAAATGAACAAAGGTGCTTCATGTAACATCCCCCAAGTACAAACGTAATCCTTAAGTCATGACATTATGCTTAGGAGTTGTTACTTATAAATTATGGACCTTTCTTAGTTATCTATAGCAATATTGATCAAGTCGAAGTCAGTAACTAATTCGTGGTTCTACTAAATATATACAACAAATACACAAAACATTTATTTATTTCATAAATAAATACAAAGAAGCCTTTTATGAGCTTGAATACATACATGTTCTCTACTTCGTTTACAAACATATACACACCACTAAGTACAATATAATAAAAACACTAACTACTAAACTCCTTGATCCGAACCTTTAGTGTAGCAACCTCGTAGTCCTTTGGATAAACCTGGAACAGGAAACACAAAAATGTAAGGTTAAGAATTACACAATTCTCATTAGATAACTCCCCATATACACAATCATAAATGTCATCGTCATCGCCCAAGCCACTTTGGTTTATTAGAAAAATATGATCATGTAATGTAAACTAAAAATTCATTTTAAAGTTTCAAAATCATCTTCAGAAGTGGGTAGCTTGATATTCAATCACTTAATATACACACATAATACTACTCAATAGCATAGTATTACATTTTGAAATATACGTGCCTAGTCATTAAAAGGGACTTTTTATATGCCCATTAAAAACTTTCCATCCATTAAAGAGATCTTCCGTCCCAAAAAAGGGGACTTTTAATGCCTTTCTCATTTAGGGGACCTTTTGTGCCTTCACATAATATAGGGACTTTCATTCTCTACTTAAAACA
>JAMLFY010000962.1:0-19613 GCA_030441495.1 Dalbergia oliveri
TTTTGAAGTTGTGATAATTATGGTTTATTGCTAAAGGAATGATTCTATGCATGTTAGAGATAAAACTAGCTTCCTAGAAAATCGAAAAAGCAAGATTTCTAGAACTTTAGAGAATGAAATTTATGCATTCTTTTAGCCTTGGCCTGACCTTAAGAACCAGATATTATTATGTTTTAGTATAAGGGACAATGATTCATAATTGGTTTAGTAATTAATTTTAGCATCATAGGGAAAGCCGGAACGAGAAAGGGTTAAAAATCTGAAGTTCAGCACACTTCAAAAAATCTTAAGAACAACTTACTGTTGATGCTACCCCATATAGTCTAATAATGTCTTAAGGCTTATAATTGATGGTAATAAATCCCTTAGATGCATAAGTAATTAGTTTGATAATTAAGGTTACCTATTTTTAGAGTTTCTGTTATTTAAGGGAGCTTTACCTGAGAAATTTTAGATGACATCTTTTGTTGTTTTGGAATGTCAGCTTATACCACTTTAATGCCTACTAAGAATTTGATATTATTGAATGATTTCATGGCTTGCATGTTATAATTGCTATTGCAAACAATGAGAATGTTCATGCATCTTGATGATTATGATATAAAACATGCTAAGACTTAATGGTGACTTAAACTTATGAGGAAATGATCCTTTGGACCCACAGACTATAGGTGGTGAAAGGTGATTCTTGTCCCAAGTCCGTTCTCTCAAAGGGTAGAGTCGGGATTTTAACTTATCAAAAGGGATAAGTATATGCTAGTGACGACTGTAGTTGGATGAGTCATAACCTAGATTACTCCCAAAGGGTGGAGTATAGGGTGGCCCCAAGGAAAATAATGATGATGATGACAAGATTTTAAGTCACCTAGGACACTAAAGAATGAAATATGTGCACCATGTCTTGTGCATAGCTATTATGGTATGATGTTCTTCTGCATAGCATTTTATGAGATGATGATGTGAAATATGATATTCTTCTATGCATAGTATTTATGATATGATGATGAGAAATATGATGTTCTTCTATGCATAGTATTTATGATTTGATGATGAGAAATATGATGTTCTTTTATGCATAGTATTTATGATATGATGATGAAGAATACGATGTGTTGATAAAGGAAAAGTTCATTATAAACATGACATGCTAAGTTTATGATGCATTATAAGACGCATGATTAAATCTACGACCTCTGAAATATATTTTCAAACTTAATAAATCAATCTTAGCATGCTCACTATTTCATAATAACCCCGAGGTTCCTGGGGACGATGATGATGACACAATGCATCATGAGGTGAGTACCCTACGAGATTCTTTATAAGTTTCTCACTCTATTTTTCTTTCCATCTCGTCTTCTAAAACAGAAGGAGCTTCGTGAATCACATTGAGGCTCCACCTAGTTGAACTTGATCCTTAGTTTCACTCGTATATTTCAGATATCTATCCCTATCCTGGAGTGTTATTACTAGGTGCCATTAATGGATGTCCTTCCATCCATATATTATTTATGTTTTGTTAGATTGCCTACACTTAGTCTTATTCCGTTGGTAGGCAAAATATCTATATGATATGTAATTATGGATGCTTGGATGATGGAGCCAATATATTATGATGTGATGTTTGTAAATTCCTATGTGTCTTTTAAATTTTGCTAAATCATTCACGTTAAGCGGCTCACGTTTTCAATTATGTTTAAAAAAAAATGGCTCGTAATTTTACTAAGTATTTTCAAAGCATGATTAAGGAACTGAAGCAAAGAGTAAAGTCTAGTAATTAATCATACGCCAGGTGTATTGGGTTAATTATTAGGGTGTTACATTTTGGTATCAGAGAATTTGGTTCTCATCTGAGCCTTAGGATTGGACCGGCTATGCTTTAAGCATAATACGTTAGAAATGTCATGTGTATATGTTTATCATTAGGATGAGCTTGAGGATTAGAAAGATGCATGACTTGGATGTTGCACGTGCCATGGTAACTTGCTCACTTTGCATGGAATGTTGAGCCCTACATCTTGTGTTGCCGTTTTGTGTGTATAGGGACCAATGGCACGTCGACAAAATAGACTAGGAACGCTGGATAATAATAACAAGGAACATGAGACTTCGAAGCACTCCTTGATGTGGCAAGGACAATGAAGATGATGATGGATCGAATGGATCGAGATCGTCTAAGCTGCGAATCAAGGCCATGAGATTCCCGAACATGCTCGTTTTGGAAGTTTTAAGGCGAACCCACAGTTTTAGGGGACCCTCAATCCAAATGTTGCAGATGAATGGATTCGGAATATTGAGAAGGTCTTTGCTGTAGTCCCATGCTCAGGAGGAGTAGAAGGTCACCTTTGCACCCATATGCTTGAAGGTGATGCCCTTTTGGTGGACAGTGCCCGAGACTCTGAGCGACCGACAGGACATTGATTGGAGCTATTTAAGGTCCATTTTTATGAGAAGATTTTCCGAGTCGGTAAAAATGCCAAGGACATTGAGTTCATGCAACTTGTCCAAGGAAATATGAATGTAGCCCAGGACACTGCCAATTTGAGGAACTCATTAAGTTCTCAAGGATGTATCAGGTAACCCAATGAGTATTGGAAATGCATTAAATACGAAGGGTTAAAGGGAGCTTAATGTGGCAGTTGCGCATTTGGAGATTAGGGATTTCTCTACCCTAGTTAACAAATGCCGCATCATTGAAGAAGGAGTAAGAATGAGCACCTCAAAGTCCGATAATATCACCAAGAAGCTGACACCTCAAGGTCTTGAATTCAAGAGGTAATCGACCCCCATTCCCACCTCAATCGAGACCCCAAGGTCCACAAAGGAACTTTCAACAAGGAAGGCCGAACAACAACAACAACCGCTATAATAGCAACCCACAACAACAACCCCAACAACAATCACAACAACAACAATAACAACAACAGGAAAGCACCACAAAGAGGTCCAGGAGGACCTCCACGACCTCCACCATCCATTATGTCCCAAGTGCGGCAAGAATCATGGAGCATGCCCCGTCGAGCCGGAACAAATGTATGCTATCGTGTGGAAAGCCGGCCACTACTCTCGAGAATGCATGGAGAGGAACCCGCCAACCCCCAATCCCAAGCCGCAATATCAAGGAAGGGTTTTTACCGTTAATGTTGAAGAAACGACGAGTCAGGAATCTCGTGGAAGGTAAGTGTAACATGTATGGAAAAGACTTAATTGTACTTATATGATTCTGCGCTTCCCATTTTTATTTCCCACTCATGTGTTAAAAGCCTTAACTTGCATGTGACTGAGCTTCCTTTTGACCTTATTGTTCTACCCTTATCTAAACCCGTTAGGACTTGTAGATGTTGTTTAGATTGCAATTTTGTTATAGAGAATAGATCCTTTGTTTTAGATCTCATTTGCTTACCCATGCAAGGTTTAGATGTGATTCTTGGCATGGATTGGCTTGAGGCCAACCGTGTATTGTTAACCTCTATGAGAAAACCATCACCTTTCTTCCTTTCCCATTGAACCTAAGAAAACCATAAGTCCTGACATAACCGCGTGAAATAGATTGTGGTAAGGGTGAGAATAAAGGTTATATTTTCCTAGCCGCTAGTGATGTAGACTTTGAGCAAAGTATCGATGAGATACCAATAGTAAGGAATTATCCTTAAGTATTTCCAATAATGAGATAAGAAAGTTTCCCCCCAAAGAGAAAGATAGAGTTTTCCAGAATTGCCCTGTGTAGGTCCCATATCCATAGCCCCATACAGGATGTCCCCATTAGAATTGACCGAGTTAAAGCTCAATTGGAGGATTTATTGGAGAAAAGTTTGTTAGGCCTAGTGCGTCACCTTGGGAGCCCCTGTTGTTTGTGAGAAAAAGGATGGGAGTATGAGGATGTGTGTTGACTATAGGCAATTGAATAAAGTGACAGTGAAGAACAAATACCCTTTGCCTAGGATAGATGACTTGATGGACCAGCTTAAAGGTGCAACAGTGTTTTCTAAGATTGATTTGAGGTCAGGTTACCACCAGAATTAGAGTAAGAGATGAAGATATACCGAAAACGGCCTTTCGCACCGATACGGCCATTTTGAGTTTGGGAGGAATGTCCTTTGGATTAACCAATGCTCCAGCAATTTTTATGGATTACATGAATAGGATCTTTAGACCTTATTTAGATCAGCGTGGTTGTCTTCATAGATGATATTCTCATCTACTCTAAGACCCACGAGGAGCATGAATGCCACCTAACCATAGTACTGGATCCTAAGGAAAAGAAACTATATGCCAAGCTTTCTAAGTGTGAATTCTGGTTGGATGAGGTGAAATTTTTAGGGCATGTAGTATCTAAGAGAGGAATTGCTGGAGATCCTAGTAAGGTCGAAACGGTCATGAATAGGGAAAGACCAACCACGGAATGAAGTAAGGAGCTTTTTAGGTTTAGCCGGTTATTACCGTCGGTTTATCAAGGGATTTTCCCAGATTTCCCTACCTCTGACCAAGCTGAACTAGGAAGAACACCCCTTTTTCATGGACCCTTGAGTGAAAAGAGCTTTCAAGAGCTAAAACACAAGCTAACCTCAACCCCGTTTTGGTATCACCGAACCCCAATGTGCCTTTCGAAGTATACTGTGATGCTTCGAGGAAGGGTTTGGGTTGTGTACTCGATGCAAGATAGGCAAGTGGTGGCCTATGCGTCGAGGCAACTCAAGCCACATGAGGAATTACCCTACCCATGACCTTGAATTAGCCTCTGTGTTTGCTTTGAAGATTTGGAGACACCATTTATATGGAGTTAAGTTTGAGGTGTTCTCCGATCACAAGAGTTTGAAATATCTCTTTGATCAAAAAGAGCTAAACATGAGGCAAAGAAGGTGGATGGAGTTCTTAAAGATTATGATTTTGGGTTAAACTATCATCCAGGTAAAGCTAACGTTGTGATGCCCTAAGTAGGAAATCCTTACAAGTATCCCATTTGATGGTGAAGGAGGTTGAGTTAATTGAGGTTTAGAGACCTAAACCTAGGGATGACCTTGACCACTAAGGGCATAAGAGCTTGCCATCTTAGTGTGACGAGTGAATTCAAGGAAAGAATTGCTCAAGCCCAAAGGGAAGATACGGAATTTCAAGAAACCTTAGAGGAATAAGAGCTATAAGTTGAAAGGTTTTACCCAAGGAATGATAGTTTGTGGAGGTTTGGTCGTATATGTGTACCTGAGTGGTGACCTCCGAAGGATATTTTGGAGGAAGCCCATAAGAGTCATTTCACCCTTCATCCTGTGCCACCAAGATGTATCAAGATTTGAAGAAGATGTTCTGGTGGCCTGGATTGAAGAAGGATGTGTGCACATGGGTGAATAAGTGCTTGGTGTGTCAAAAGGTGAAGATTGAACACCAAAGACCCTCTGAATGTTGCAACCCCTACCAATCCCCGGTGGAAGTGGAATAGTATCTCCATGGATTTGTAATTGGACTACCGAGGACCCAAGCGAATCATGACGCCATTGGGTAATAGTGGATCGGTTGACTAAATCAGCCCACTTTTTACCTATTAAGGTGACTTATTCCTTGGATAGGTTAGCACTTATATATTCAGGAGATAGTAAGATTACATGAGTACCGTCGATCGATAATTTCTGATCGAGGACGCAATTACGTCATGATTTTGGGAGCCTTTCAGAAGGCGTTTGGTTCAAAGCTTGTGTTTGAGCATGGCTTATCACCCCCAAACGGACGGTTAATCCAAAGAACTATCCAAACTTTGGAGGACATGTTAAGGCATGTGTTTTAGATCAAGAGGAGTTGGGATAAGACCTTGATTATTCAATTTGCATATAACAACAGTTATCATGCAAGTATCGGATGGCACCATACGAGGCCCTCTATGGATCGGAAGTGTCAATCACCTCTATGTTGGTATGAGCCCGAGAGCAAAGTCTACTTGGATTCGGAATATTGTGAGGGAAACAACGGAACAAATCAAGAAGATTAGGGATAGATTCTTCACTGCTCAAAGTCAACAGAAAAACTATGCGGACAAGCGGCGAAAACCGCTAGATTTTCAAGAAGGGGACCATGTGTTCCTAGAATCACCCCCACCACATGCATAGGCCGAGCAATGAAAGTAAAGAAATTGAGCCCAAGATTTCTTGGTCGTGAAATCCTTAGCAAAATAGGATCTGGAGCCTACCGCATAGCCCTACCTCAGTTTGTCCAACCTTCATGATGTTTTCCATGTCTCCCAGTTAAGAAAATATCATTCTAACCCAAGTCATGTACTAGAGCCAGAACATGTACAATTAAGAGATGACCTAACGTTTAACTTACCACCCACGAATCGTTGACCGAGGAGTTAAGCAATTAAGGAACAAGGCTGGACCCCTAGTCAAAGTAGCACGGGACGATGGTAAAGAAGTTACATGGAGTGGATCAGACATGCAAGCACATGATTCAGAGCCTTCTCAGGAACGAATTTCGAGGGCGAAATTTCTTTTAAGGAGGGGAGTAATGTAACGCCCAAATTTTTACTAATTTTTACGTCATTAGGAATTACCGAATTACCGTAGGTAAATATTATATAAAATTTGAGACCAAACAATCCTTAATAAAGGAATATAACGTTAGAAGAGAAGTTAGGAGCAATTCGTGCAAGTATTGCAAACCCCAATTTTCTGGACGTGTAAAATGACCAAAATGCCCCGAGGTTATTTTACTCAGAAAATGAGGATCGTGGGCCCCACCCATCCTCAAAGGGATGTTTTGATGTTAATAAGGGATTGTTTGTGTTATGTGTGTTAATAGAGGAGAAGAATCCTAATTTTAGTTTCGACGTGTAAATGACCAAAACGCCCTTGCGGCCGTTTTACTTCGATTGCGTGCCGACTTGAGCCGAACCTCACTAAAATGTTTTAAAAGGTGTTTTTAAGCCATGATTAACCATTGGTTAAGCTCGGGTGGTCTCGGGCAATTTTTAAGTAAAATGACCGTTTTGCCCGCCCTTTGTAGAGTTTTACAAATTTTGAGATTTTTGATTCGCTAACGAAACCTAAGCAATATTAGGCTCAAATTAAAGCTTATTAAATTCTAATTATTAATCTAGAGTCAAAATTATTTATTTAAATTGATTAGAACCTAAAATTGCTTTAAAACACTCAAATTGCTTACTAATTCACCTAAGCCCTTAACCGTAAATTCTCTAAATTGCATGAATACCTTGCCTACACCTAAATAATACATGGAACACACAAAACCCTCTTCCATGAGGCTGTAATGCACGAAATAATGCAGCCATAATACATCAAAAAATTGCACTAAAACATAATGCCAAAAATCACCATAAAACAAGGAACTTTGAAACATGATTCCATGTTTTAAGCCACCAAACAAGATGATTTTTCCTTTGTCTCCTCCTCAAATTTAGTCAGATTTTCCTCCTCCTCTTGTCCATTTATGAGCTTAAATTCTTCTATAAATAGGCATGCTTAGAAGTCATTAGAGACTTGCTCAAAAATTTCACAACTTCAAGTTTTTCCTAAGCTCAAAAACTTTCTTTCTTTCTTCCCCCTTGGCTGAAATTCTTTCTTCAACCTTTCAAGAATATTTTCTTTCATTTCACTCCAAGAAACCAAGTTCTCTTCCTTTCCTTCAAATCAGATTAGGTAGGGAGTTGTCTTTAAGTTTATTTCTATGCTTTGCTAAGTGTTGTTCTTGGTTCAAAATGATGATTTCATGGACTTTCTAGTTTTTCCATTGGTTTTCTTCTTTCTTTTCCTTTAAACATTTTGGCCATAAGGCCTAGGTGGGAATATGATGATAGCTTGATGATGAGGACCTTGAGTGTTGGTTGTAAATCCATCACAAGTTAGGCCTCTAAAGCTTGAAAATTCCACTTGATGCAAAACTTTAAAAATGATGTTTTTATGATGTAAAAATAAAGATCTTGAGTTTAGAACTTGAAAGATGTATTTTTCACTTTGTCTTGCTAAGATATATTGGGTTGAATTTATATTTTAAAGTCTTGGAGGAGCTCTAGTAAAGAAATAAAATGAACTTGCATCCATGTTTAAGTTTATGCCTTGCATAACCATGTTTACTTTCTATGTCATCACTAAATTCTCAAGAATGATAAATGAACTTGCATATTCATGTTTAAATTTCCAAGCTTGCATTTCATGTTTATATTTCAAGTTGTCACTTAATCTTCAAAGATAATAAAGAAGTTGCATCTCATATTTATTTTATGCTTCACTTTATTTTATAATGGCTAAAAGAATCAACGCATGACATGTTTATTTTTATGTCATCACCTAAAGATCCTAGAGCTCAAAGACTTGCCCAAGTATCACAAGCAAAGAAATAAGATTATTGGAGTTAAGAATTGATTCTTTAGAAGTCTCTGAGATTGGAGCTTAAAAAGATGTAATAATAATTCTTCTCCCTTCATTCCTCTGATGCGGATTATCGTCTTCCTTCTAGATTCTTTCTCCCTCCACTGGTCCGCGCAGAACTATGTAACACTAATAATTAACCCAATACACCTAGGAGGATCTGATTAATTACTAGACTTTACTCTTTGCTTCAGTTCCTTAATCATGCTTTGAAAATACTTAGTGAAATTACGAGCCATTTTTTTAAAAAACATAATTGAAAACGTGAGCCGCGCATAACGTGAACGATAATCAAGATAAGTAGAAAACGAATAGACATATCATGAGAAACACATCATATTGGCTCCATCATATGACATCCATAATTACATATCACATAGATATTTTGCCTACCAACAAAATAAGACTAGGTGTAGGCAATCTAACAAAACATAAATAATATATGGATGGAAGGACATCCATTAATGGCACCTAGTAATAACATTCAGGGATAGGATAGATATATGAAATATACGAGTGAAAATAGCAGGATCAAGTTTTAGCTACCAGGTGAAAGCCTCAATGTGAATCACGAACACTTCCTTCCCGTTTTTGAAGAATTAGATGGAAAGAAAAATAGAGGGAGTGAGAAACTTATAAAAGAATCTCAGGAGGTACTCACCTCATGATGCATTGTGTCATCATCATCGTCCCCAGGAATCTTTAGTTTCATTATGAAATAGTGAGCATGCTAAGATTGATTTATTAAGTTCGAAAATATACTTTACCGAGGTTTGTCCTTTAATCATGCGTCTTATAATGCATCATAAACTTAGCATGTCATGTTTATAATGAACTTTTCCTTTTATCAACACATCATATTCTTCATCATCATATCATAAATACTATGCATAAAAGAACATCATATTTCTTATTATCAAATCATAAATACTATGCATAGAAGAACATCATATTTCTCATCATCACTATAAATACTATGCATAGAAGAACATCATATTTACATCATGCATTACTTAGTTCCTTAGGTGACTTAAAGTTACTTCCATCATCATTTTCCTGGGCCACCCTATACTCCACCCTTTTGGGAGTAATCTAGGTTATAACTTATACCTACTAGTCACTAGCATATACTTATCCCTTTTGATAAGTTAAAGTTCCAACTCTACCCTTTTGAGAGAACGGGTTAGGGGGCTAGATCACCTTTTCACCACCTATAGTCTGATGGGTTCAAAGGATCATTTCCTCTTACATTTAAGTCACCATTAAATCTTTGCATGTTATATCATAATTCAATTCATAATCATCATGACATTTTCTCATTTATAGTCTTATGATGGAATAATATATACTAATAAATCATGCATCTGGAGATTCCCAGGAAAGAGAGGTGGGTCACAATGGACAGCTTAAATACCAAGTCTTTCCTCAGAACCTTTCCAAATTACACTTTTAGAGATACACTTTCTTCCAACCAACAAAGGTAATTTTTTAAATAATAGAGATTATTTCTTTATTTCATGCATAAGCATTTTCATTGTTTGCAAGACAACTATAACATGCAAGCTAGGGAATCATTCAATGGCATCAAATACTTAATAAGCATCAAATCACTTTATAGACTTATCACTTAAAACATCAAAGAGGCATCATCATAAATCCTTATCGAAAAATTGTCTTAAATTTAAACTCTAAATCGGCAACCTCAATTGCCAAACTAATTAATTATGCATCTAAGGGATTCATTACCATTATTACAATTAATTATAAGGCTTAGGAACATTATTAAACTCTATGGGGCAGCATAGGAGGAAGTTATTCTTAAGGTTTTACGATGTTAGAAGTTGCGTTTTTAACCCTTTGCTACCAAGCTTTCCCTACGATGCTAACATTAATTACTAAACCAATTATGAATCATTCTCCCTTATCTAAACATAATAAAATCTGGTTCTTATAGTTGCTGATAATTCTGGACAGAATGCATAAATTTCATTCTTTAGAGTTCTAAAAAAAAATCTTGCTTTTACCTTTTCTAGTTACTAGTTTCATTTTTAGTGTTCGATCAATCCTACACTAATTGATACCAAGTTTTGTGGCTAACTAATCTTAGACAAAATTATAACATACTAAAACAGATTTGGCATTGGATAAACTTAAAGGGGTCAAAGACTGGTAAATTCTAGATTTATGGTTGTTCTAGGAAGCTAGTTTTGTCACTAACATGCATAGAATCATTCTCTTAACAATAAACCATAATTATCACAACAAACATATTAAATCATCATCATTTATTGGTACTAATCTCATATCAAAAGCCGAATCATGAACCTCATATAATTGTATAAAATCACATTTTAAGTGAACATAAAATATTAGTTTCCCGTAAATCCTTGCAAAGTTTTAAAACTCTTTTAAACTAATTCTTTTTGCTAAACTTGAAAGAATCTTCATAATTAAAATTCTCACTTAAGATAAAAGGAGCAAGTCTTGAGCTTAAGAGATTTATGTGATATCTTAGAATCATAAACATGCTATGCAACCTCATTTTAATCTTGTCATTATAAGGTGATAACTTGGAATTATAAACATGATATGCAAATCCATTTCTTTATCTTTAAGATTTAAGGTGATGACTTGAAAATTAAACATGATGCAAGAACTTGAAATATAAACATGATGCAAGAAACTTGGAGCGCGTAGTCGCACTGGACCAAATGAGAGGAGAAGAGATCTTAGAATTAACCCGGAATTTGCACTTGGACCCTGAAGGGAGAAGAGAATTATTATTACATCTTTTTAAGCTCCAATCTCAAGACTTCTTAAAGAATCAATTCTTTAACTCCAATAATCTTATTTCTTTGCTTGTGATACTTGGGCAAGTCTTTGAGCTCTAGGATCTTTAGGTGATGACATAAAAATAAACATGTCATGCATTGATTCTTTTAGCCATTATAAAATAAAGTGAGAACATAAAATAAATATGAGATGCAACTTCTTTATTATCTTTAGAGATTAAGTGACAACATGAAATATAAACATGAAATGCAAACTTGGAAATTTAAACATGAGTATGCAAGTCCATTTATTCATTCTTGAAATTTTAGTGATGACATAGAAAGTAAACATGATTATGCAAGGCATAAACTTAAACATGGATGCAAGTTCATTTGATTTCTTTACTAGAGCTCCTTCAAGACTTTATAGAAATACAAATTCAATATATATATCTTAACAAGACAAAGTGAGAAATACATCTTTCAAATTCTAAACTCAAGATCATAAAATCATCATAAAAACATCATTCTTTAAAGTTTTGCATCAAGTGGAACTTTCAAGCTTTAGAGGCCTAACTTGTGATGGATTCACAACCCACCTTCAAGGTCCTCATCATCAAGCCATCATCTTAGTCCCACCTAGGCCATATGGCCTAATTGGTTAAAGAAAAAGGAAGAAGAAAACCAAATGGAAAAACTAGAGAAAATCCATGAAATCATCATTTTGAACCAAGAACAACACTTAGCAAAACATAGAAATAAACTTAAAACAACTCCCTACCTAATCTGATTTGAAGGAAAGGAAGAGAACTTGGTTTTTTGGAGTGAAATGAAAGAAAATATTCTTGAAAACTTGAAGAAAGAATTCAGCCAAGAGGAGGAGGAAATGAGAGCTTTTGGTGCTTTGGAAAAACTAGAAATGTGTACAATTTTGAGCAAGCATCTAAGACTCCTTAAGCATGCCTATTTATAGAGGATTTAAGTTCATGTATGGACAAGAGGAGGAGGCATAATTTTGGATTTTTCATGGGGAACAAAGGGAGGAAAATCATTTCTTGTTTAAGGCATGTTTTATGCCATGTTTTAGGGAATTTTTTGGCATTTTGTTTTAGTGCATTATCTTGCAATAATTCTAATGATTATGGCTGAATTATTTCATGCATTACAGCCTCATGGAAGAGGGTTTTGTGTGTTCCATGTATTATTTAGGTGTAGGCAAGGTATTCATGCAATTTAGAGAATTTACGGTTAAGGGCTTAGGTGAATTAGTAAGCAATTTGAGTGTTTTAAAGCAATTTTAGGTTCTAATCAATTTAAATAAATAATTTTGACTCTAGATTAATAATTAGAATTTAATAAGCTTTAATTTGAGCCTAATATTGCTTAGGTTTCGTTACGAATCAAAAATCTCAAAATTTGTAAAACTCACAAAGAGTGGCAAAACGGTCATTTTACTTAAAAATTGCGAGACGACTCAAGCTTAACCAATGGTTAATCATGGCTTAAAAACACCTTTTAACACATTTTAGTGAGGTTCGGACTAAGTCGGCACGCAAATCGGGTTAAAAAGCCGGGCGTTTTGGTCATTACACGTCCTAGAATTAGAGGATTTTGCCATATTACACGAATTGCACCTAACCTTCCTTCTAACGTTAAATTCCTTTATTAAGGATTGTTTGGTCTCAAATTTTATATAATATTTACCTACGGTAATTGGTAATTTTAATGACAGTAAAAATTGGAGGTTCCAACTCCAAGGCTCCAACTTCTTTGCATCATGTTTATATTTCAAGCTTTTGCATCATGTTTAATTTTCAAGTCATCACCTTAAATCTTAAAGATAAAGAAATGGATTTGCATATCATGTTTATAATTCCAAGTTATCACCTTATAATGACAAGATTAAAATGAGGTTGCATAGCATGTTTATGATTCTAAGATATCACATAAATCTTTAAGCTCAAGACTTGCTCCTTTTATCTTAAGTGATAATTTTAATTATGAAGATTCTTTCAAAAAGAATTAGTTTCTAAAAGAGTTTTAAAGCTTTGCAAGGATTCTACGGGAAACTAATATTTTATGTTCACTTAAAATGTGATTTTATACAATTATATGAGGTTCATGATTCGGCTTCTGATATGAGATTAGTACCAATAAATGATGATGATTTAATATGTTTGAAGTTGTGATAATTATGGTTTATTGCTAAAGGAATGATTCTATGCATGTTAGAGATAAAACTAGCTTCCTAGAAAATCGTAAAAGCAAGATTTCTAGAACTTTAGAGAATGAAATTTATGCATTCTATCCAAAGCCTTTAGTGACCTTAAGAACCAGATATTATTATGTTTAGATAAGGGACAATGATTCATAATTGGTTTAGTAATTAATTTTACCATCATAGGGAAAGCGGTAACGAAAGGGTTAAAAACGTAACTTCTAGCAGTAAAATCTTAAGAACAACTTACTTTCTATGCTACCCCATATAGTCTAATAATGTTCTTAAGGCTTATAATTTATGGTAATAAATCCCTTAGATGCATAAGTAATTAGTTTGATAATTAAGGTTACCCAATTTTAGAGTTCGGTTATTTAAGGGAGCTTCCTGTGAAAATTTTAGATGACATCTTTTGATGCTTTGGAATGTCAGTTTATATGATGATGTAATGCCTACTGAGAATTTGATATTATTGAATGATTTCATGGCTTGCATGTTATAATTGCTTTTGCAAACAATGAGAATGTTCATGCATCTTGATGATTATGATATAACATGCTAAGACTTAATGGTGACTTAAACTCATGAGGAAATGATCCTTTGGACCCATTAGACTATAGGTGTTGAAAAGGTGATCTTGAGAAAATGATCCTTTAAGACCCATCAGACTAGAGGTGGTGAAAAGGTGATTCTTGCCCCCCCGTTCTCTCAAAAGGGTAGAGTTGGGATTTTAACTTATCAAAAGGGATAAGTATATGCTAGTGACGACTAGTAAGGTATGAGCTCATAACCTAGGTTACTCCCAAAAGGGTGGAGTATAGGGTGGCCCAAGGAAAATAATGATGATAATGACAAGATTTTAAGTCACCTAGGACACTAAAGGAATGAAATATGTGCACCATGTCTTGTGCATAGCTATTATGGTATGATGTTCTTCATAGCATTTTATGAGATGATGATGGGAAATATGATGTTCTTCTATGCATAGTATTTATGATATGATGATGAGAAATATGATGTTCTTCTATGCATAGTATTTATGATTTGATGATGAGAAATATGATGTTCTTTTATGCATAGTATTTATGATATGATGATGAAGAATACGATGTGTTGATAAAAGGAAAAGTTCATTATAAACATGACATACTAAGTTTATGATGCATTATAAGACGCATGATTAAAACTCGAAACCTCGGTAAAGTATATTTTCGAACTTAATAAATCAATCTTAGCATGCTCACTATTTCATAATAACCCAAAGGTTCCTGGGGACGATGATGACACAATGCATCATGAGGTGAGTACCTCCTGAGATTCTTTTATAAGTTTCTCACTCCCTCTATTTTCTTTCCATCTCATCTTAGAAACGAAGGAAGAGTTTGTGAATCACATTGAGGCTATCAGGTAGCTGAACTTGATCCTCTAGTTTCACTCATATATTTCAAATATTTATCCCTATCCCTGGAGTGTTATTACTAGGTGCCATTAATGGATGTCCTTCCATCCATATATTATTTATGTTTTGTTAGATTGCCTACACTTAGTCTTATTCTCTTGGTAGGCAAAATATCTATATGATATGTAATTATGGATGTTGTATGATGGAGCCAATATATTATGATGTGATGTTTGTAAATTCCTATGTGTCTTTTAAATTTTGCTAAATCATTCACGTTCAGCAAGCTCACGTTTTCAATTATGTTTAAAAAAAAAAATGGCTCGTAATTTCACTAAGTATTTTCAAAGCATAATTAAGGAACTGAAGCAAAGAGTAAAGTCTATAATTAATAGAATCCTCCTAGGTGTATTAGGTTAATTATTAGGGTGTTAGCAAGGAACATAATTCTGGGAAATCATAGACTCCAGACGCGGTAGTATGCGTGCGAATGATCCTCTCATTGTGAGTACATGCACGCTCAAAAACCATGTCGTCAGGGACAGGCCGAAGAGAAACGATAGCTAGGAATAGGGTGTGCAAATGGTCATCCACGAACATGAAAACTGAATGGAGCGCGTCCTCAAAATGGTATGACCAATGCTCAAGGTCAAAATGAACCTCCCAAGTGGGGGTGTCAATGAAGAGTACGAACGTCGTCATTAGAATCTAAAGACATGATGGAAAGGAAGAAAGAGGGAGTGAGAATCTTCTAAAGAATCTCAGTAGGGTACCTCCTATCTAAATGTCATCATCAACGTCTTTAGGATCTGGGTTTATTATGAAATAGTGAGCATACAAAGATTCATTTATTAAGTTTTAAATATCAATTACCAAGGCCCATTCATTTTAGTCATGTGTCTTGTAATAAATGCATCATACTTCATTATGATATGCATATCAATAACTTATGCAATACTCAACATTATGGCATACATTTAATCATCATAGCAAACATAATGTGCATAAAACATGATTTATGAATGATATTGCTTGATTCTTTAGGTGACTTAAAGTTGGTCTACTTTTCATCTTGGGGTCACCCTTTCTCTTCCTTTGAAAGTACTTCTAGGTTATGAGCTCATACCTCACTAGTCGTCACTAGCGTATACTTATCCCTTTTGATAAGTTAAAGTCCCGACTAAAAGTCCGGGTTAGGAGCAAGAATCACCTTTTCATCACCTATAGTTTGATGAGTCCAAAGGATCATTTTCTTATATTTCTAAGTCACCTTAAGTCTTAGCATATTATATCAGATGCAATACATAATGCATAAATATCGTAGTTCTTCATATATTTCGAACACAAGCAATTCCCATGTTTCCAAAGAAACAATAACATGTAAGACAATGGATTTTAACTTTAGAGATCAAGTACTCACATAGCATCAAATATCACATGAATTCATCATCTCAAATCATCAACACATAATTATTCCCTAAATGGCCAAACCCTTAAATCGGGTAACTCTCTAATTGTCAAATTATTTCCCTATGCATATAAGGGATTTATTTATTATCATTACCACTAATTATTTATCTCAAGAATATCATGAATCAAAGTTGGACAGCATAGGTAGTAAAAGAATTCAATAATTACGGTGCGCTAAAGTTGCATTTTATCCCTTTCTCATTGTCGGCTTTTCCTATGATGCTAAAATTAATTCCTAAACCATTTATAGGTCATTCTTACTTAAGTAAACATGATACAACCTGATTTTACAAATTCTAAAGGTGCTGGAACAGAATGCATAATTCTTGCTCTTAAGAGTTCTAGAAATCTTGTTTTCGATTCTTTTTAGCTACTTAGCTTGCCCAAAGTGCCAAGAACATTTATCACATCAAGTAACAAGAACACATTTAAAGCATCTAAAGCATAATTAAAGGTGCTAGAAAAATTAAAGATAAAATCAAAAGTAACAAGTTCCATACGCATAAATTAAGGCATTTCTAGTAACTAAGCTTTATACTTAAAATAACTTCTAAGTTAAGAGTTATAATAAATATGCTAGACAAGAAAACATAACCATGAATGCAAGTTCAATTCTTTATTTTAGTGCTCTAGGCCTCTTGGAGTATTTACTAAATCACATCTCAACTTTAAGGTTGAGATAGGTAGGCTTTGAGATTAATTATAAGTGACAATGCATGCTTCTTCATACTTTGTAAAAGCAAAACTCAAGCTCTAGAGGTTTCATTGTGATAAACTCATAGTCATCATCTAGAAACTCTCACCATCAAGCTATCATGAGAAACCAACAAGGCCTTGAAGGTGAAATGCAATAGAAAAGGAAAAGAGAAAATCAAAATGTTATAGCATAGGGAATCCATCTAAACATCATTTTAAACCAAGAGCAAAGCTTAACAAAGCAAGGAAAATAACTTTCAATACAACTCCTTACCAAAGGTTTGCTTGAAGGAAGGAAAGAAAGCTTGGTTCTTGAGATGAAATGAGGAGAAAATCTTCTTAGAGCCTTGAGAGGATTCAGCCAAAGAGAAAAAAAAGAAGGAAGAAAGTTGTGTTTAGGAAATGGTGGAGGATGAAGAAGAAGAAAAGGAAATTCTTTAAACTTACGGAAGAAAGCTTGGAGTTTGCAAGTGTGAGCAAAGGTTCTAACAAGCTTTCTTGAGTGCCTATTTATGAGAATTGCAACACATGGAGGTGCAAATAGGTGAGAGGTCGTCGGCCTTGAGGAGGAAAAGAGAGAAAAATAACTCTTGCAAGTTATGGTCTTGGGCATGGTTCAAAGCATGGTGAAGTATAGCTCAAAGCATGGTCCAAGGTATGACCTAAAGCATGGTTCTTTGTGTGCAAAATAAATCAACATGTGATGAATCATGGAGGAGTGGCATTCGGCCATGTCATGCAGCCAAGGGAAAGATTATGTCATCTAATTATGGTTTAGAGGTGTGTTTAAGTGTATCTTTGATTAGGCTTTTGATTAGGAGTTTGTAAGTAAGTGTTTAGGTAAGGTAATGGATAATTAAGGGTGTCAATACATGATTAAGGAGTTGGTCTTGCTTCATTAGTGAAATAAAAACTCATTTTATATAAAAACCATTCTCAAACACAATGCCTTAATTTAAGGAATTGGAGAGAAAATACTATTCAAGATTCCATGATATGAAATCTTGATTTTTAAGCAAAGATTAAAGTGTATCTAAGCAATCTTAGGTTCTAATTAATCTTAATAAATTATTTTGACCCTAGATTAGTAATTAGAATTTACTAATATTTAATTAGAGCCTAATATTGCTTAGGTTTTGTTAATGGTATCATTAGGCCCAAAATACACATAGCTAGGGGCAAAACGTAATTTTCACAAAAACCTTAAGGAGGATTACAGAATAACAGCCCCAATTTCCTGTCATTAGGAATTACCAGAATTCCGTAGGTAAATATTATATAAAATTTGAGACCAAACAATCCTTAATAAAGGAATATAACGTTAGAAGAGAAGTTAGGAGCAATTCGTGCAAGTATTGCAAACCCAAATTTCTGTACGTGTAAAATGACCAAAATGCCCCTGAGGTTATTTTACTTAGAAAATGAGGATCGTGGGCCCCACCCATCCTCAAGGGGATGTTTTGATAATAATAAGGGATTGTTTGTGTTATGTGTGTTAATAGAGGAGAAGAATAATAATTTTGAGCTTTGACGTGCGAAATGACCAAAACGCCCCTGCGGCTGTTTTAACCTCGATTTGCGTGCCACTAAGCCCGAACCTCACTAAAATGTTTTAAAAGGTGTTTTTAAGCCATGATTAACCATTGGTTAAGCTCGGGTAGTCTCGGGCAATTTTTAAGTAAAATGACCGTTTTGCCCCTTTGTAGTTTTACAAATTTTGAGATTTTTGATTCGTCTAATGAAACCTAAGCAATATTAGGCTCAAATTAAAGCTTATTAAATTCTAATTATTAATCTAGAGTCAAAATTATTTATTTAAATTGATTAGAACCTAAAATTGCTTTAAAACACTCAAATTGCTTACTAATTCACCTAAGCCCTTAACGTAAATTCTCTAAATTGCATGAATACCTTGCCTACACCTAAATAATACATGGAACACACAAAACCCTCTTCCATGAGGCTGTAATGCACGAAATAATTCAGCCATAATTATTAGAATTATTGCAAGATAATGCACTAAAACAAAATGCCAAAAAATTCCCTAAAACATGGCATAAAACATGCCTTAAACAAGAAATGATTTTCCTCCCTTTGTTCCCCATGAAAAATCCAAAAATTATGCCTCCTCCTCTTGTCATACATGAGCTTGAATTCCTCTATAAATATGCTTGCTTGAGGAGCCTTGGAAGCCTTGCTCATAACTTACACAAATTCTAGTTTTAGGAACACCAAAAGCTTTTTTTCTTCCTCCTCCTTGGCTGAAATTTCTCTCCCATTTTCAAAGAGATTTTCTTTCATTTCACTCAAGGAAACCAAGTTCTATTCCTTTCCTTCAAATCAAATTAGGTAGGGAGTTGTTTTTAAGTTTATTTCTATGCTTTGCTAAGTGTTGTTCTTGGTTCAAAATGATGATTTCATGGATTTTCTCTAGTTTTTCCATTTGGTTTTCTTCTTCCTTTTTCTTTGAACAATTCAGCCATATGGCCTAGGTGGGACTAAGATGATGGCTTGATGATGAGGACCTTGAGGGTGGGTTGTGAATCCATCACAAGTTAGGCCTCTAAAGCTTGAAAGTTCCACTTGATGCAAAACTTTAAAGAATAATATTTTTATGATGTTTTTATGATCTTGAGTTTAGAACTTGAAAGATGTATTTTTCACTTTGTCTTGCTAAGATATATTGG
>JAMLFY010000963.1:0-19610 GCA_030441495.1 Dalbergia oliveri
TCTCAACCTTAAAGTTGAGATGTGATTTAGTAAATACTCTAAGAGGCCTAGAGCACTAAAATAAAGACATGGACTTGCATTCATGTTTACTCTTAAGTTCTTGCATTCATGTTTATATTCAAGTCTTTGCATTCATGTTTATATTTCCTTGCATAGCATATTTATCTTTCTTGCTATCAACTTAAAAAGACTAAGAATGAGGCTTGCATTACATGTTTACAATTATGCCATCACTAAAAGGAATGGATCTAATGCTCAAGATTCGCCATTTTGATTCACATAATAAGAGGTTTCTTATGGAGCTTAGTTACTAGAAATACCTTGTTTTATGCTTATGATACCCTCTATGTTTCGGCCTTGTCTTTAAATTTTCCAGCACCTTTAATTTCTATTTTAGATTATTTAAATGTGTTAAATACCTTGTCTTTTGATGTGTTAATTGTCTTGGCATTCTAAGCAAACTTAGTAGTTAGAAAGAATTAAATGAGATTTCAGCTCCTAAGAACAAGAATTTAGCATTCTGTTCCAGCACCTTTAAAATTATGATAATCAGGTTGTATCTTGTTTATTTGAGTAAGAATGACTTAGAGATGGTTTACGAATTGATTTTAGCATCATAGGAAAAGCCAGGAATGAGAAAGTGTAAAACGCAACTTCTAGCACACCATAAAGCTTGAATTCTCTTATTGCCTATGCTGTCCAACTTTGGTTAATAATGTCCTTGAGCTAATTAATTAATGGTAAGGATGATTATAAACCGTAGATGCATAAGACACTAATTTGACAATTAGAATTACCTTTTAGAAGTTCAGTTATGAAGGCACATTTATGTGATGATGTTTTCCTTGATGCTTTGGAATGTTGAATTATGTGAACTTGAGGTCTTACATGATTAGTTGTATGATTTTCAAAATTATATGATATGATTATGGCCTTGCATCTTAACATGATATGTTTTATGATATTCTATGATTGCATGCTCATATTGCATCGTTATATGACATGCTAATGTGGAAATGATCCTTGACTCCCTAATTGAAGGTTATGAGGTAATTCAAGGAAGTTGCATTCCTCATGATAAGAAAGTGCATACTCATGATATGAAAATAATATGTTACTCCCCCTTATTTTTCCCCATATTAAATCTAGCGACAACTAGTTAGGATTGAGCTTATTCCTAGGCGATCGTGAGGTGGAGTTTTGGTGACCATGTTAAAAATCATCGGGGACAGTGTGATGGTTGGCTTTCAATGGTAATGTGTGAGGGTGGAAATTAAGAAAGGAACTCAAAGAGTTCAATCGTGATAAAGTAAAGATGCATATGCATATGTCACATCATTGTTCTATTGGTGCAAGATAATTATGTGATATGTGTTATTTACATGTGTTGTTATGCTCTCAAGGTATTGCCATGCATACATGAGATATCTGTTGCATTCATGCCATTAAGACCCATGCTAAAAGACACCCACTTCGGAAAAACAAAAGGATTTAAGAAAATTAAAATTGAATCTTATGCATGCACACCTCTTTCATAATGAAAATCGAAGTGGCTGGGGACGATGACGATGACACTTGTGTAAAGTCAGGAAGCCTACTGAGAATGTTGAATAAGTTTCTCACCCTTCTTCTTCCGTGTCGTCTCCAAGACGTGAACGATGCGGATGGTTCGTGATCTTCCTTGAGGCACTGGCATAGGAATCACGTTAACTATCCGATCAGAGGTCACAGCGGAAGTGGGAAGACTAGTCTAGTTTTGCTATATTTATGTTTAGCCTTGGGCTAGTGTATGTTTGACCTTGATTGTAGTGTTTAGTATCTTAAGGTGTTCTTATGATTATAGGACATCGTTATTATGATAAGATTATGATATGTTTATGTGATTTGTGATGTGATTATTCTATGGTCTACCTATATATGCTATGATGAAGTTTATATTATTGCTTTGTCCTATGTGCATTAATCGGTATGTATGCACATGCGCTCGCATTTTTAGCTTTAAGTTCAAAAAGAAAAAATTAGCCCTATTTTGATTACTCATATTTTAAAGAAAGATAAGACAAGTTCTGAACAAAGGTGTAACAACTAATAATTAACCGAAATACGACTCGAGCGTATTAGGTTAAAAGTTAGGGTGTTACATCATCCAAACTAGTTAAAAAGGAAGCAGTAAAATAATAATAATGATAATAATAATAATGGGTAAATTCTTTAATCATTATTCTGCTATTTTGAATTATACTATTCCCCTTAGCTAATAAAAGCTAAAACTATTGTCTTAATTAAAAATAGTGTTACTGGAGAAGCATGCAGAAGACCTATGTGCATTGAATTTAGAGCCAAAAAGTTGTGACATATGTAACATTCTCCCAGTACAACCTCACCCTTAAGTCATGACATTGTACTCGAGAGTTGTTACTTATTAATTAGCAGACCTTCTAAATATCTATAGAAACTCGATTTACGTGTGTAATAACTAAGAGAAATTCTATTGAAATATATATATAACAAAGAAAGTACAACCTTTATTGAATACACAACTAAGTACAAGAGGAAGCTCCTATGAGCTTTAGTACATATCACTTCTCTAATGTAGTTACATACATATCCATTCCACTAAATACAGCATAATAAAAACATTAACTATGACACTATTGCCATTCTAGTCCTTTTACGTAGCAACATCATAGTCCTCCTGCTTAACCTGGAGGCGACATCTAAACACAAACACACAGGGGTGAGAATTACATAATTCTCAGTAGGGCATCCCCAAACGTATACGAAAAATCTATGTCATCGTCATCGCCCCAGCCACTTCGATTTATCAAGAAAATGTGATCATACAATATAATCTAAAGGTTCATTTTAAGGTTCTAAAATCATCTCTCTAAGTGGGTAGCTTTTAATAATCAACCACTTAGAGTACATATATCACAATGTTTCAACAATTAATAAATAATCCCAAGGCAGCTAATCTAGAGTAAGATGAGTAGGCATATAATACGTGTAGTGAACTTACTCAATGTGACATGATTCCACTTATGGCCATAGAAATCAAGTCAGTGAATTTTCTCTTTTCATTGACATAGGAAAGACTTAGTTATACCCAACGGGTATTTGTCGTGGACAATCCACAATAAATAATTTATACCAAATGGTATCTATAGTGGTTCACACCACACAAGGGAAATAGTCTACTATTCAGGACGAGCTCAGTTTATACGTGATCATCGAACTTCATTTTTTTCCATTTCCGAATCACACATAGATCTATTCCTACCATACATCTATCGACTCAACATTTAGGGAGGTTCCTCTTTTCTGTTTCCTTCCCTCATTCAATCTAAGTCTTGTTTCGTTTTGTCCATATGTCAAAACATGCACAATTTAAGTTCATATATATTCTCTCTTCTCAAGTGCATGCATAAGCCACATGTAGGTATTCAATCATATTAGAGGCCCATTCATGCCTCATGGATAAGTAATTGAAATAATTAGCATGCATTCATATGCCATACACTTAGACTAGATATCATTTTACCACAAATTTTCAGCCATTCTCACATCCCAGCACCTTGGCAGATTTACTATCCTAGGTACAACATTTAATTGCCATATCAATGGCAATTTAAAGAGCCACAAAAACTCTATATGACCCTTCAATGTGTCTATAATAACCTATAAAATTTCAGACAAACAGGTCTTATAGCTACTTTAGTAAAATGTACAAATTTAGTGGTCAGGCCACCAATTCAGTCCTAACCGAGTTTCCAAAATTTTTAACTCTAGTAATTAATGGAATCGAGGCACAAGAAAATTTACAGTGATACTTAAATATGTTACTAACTTTGGGTAAAAATTTCATGGGCTAATTCAATCAATTGCTATGATAATATATTCGGACAAGTTTATTGCTTCAATTTCAACAACCAAGACAGCATCAGTCACATTTCGGTTCTTGATTTTTTTGAGGCAGTAAACTTTAAAATCAACACCCAAGAAAATTCAGATAGTTAGTTTAAGATGTTAAATACAACATATAATTTTTATAGCTCATGAAATTACCCACAACTATACCAGAAAATTCGTGCATAATTACTGTTTGCAGGACAACTAGGAATCCAGCAGCCTAGTCCCAATTTCCTTTGAGAAAAACCTTTTCTAAACCCATCCAAACACACCAAAAAAATTCACACATCAATATCAACATATTATCCATCAATACAACCAGAAATTTCGGACCTAGATCATGCCAAAACAGATCAGAAAAATTTGACAAGAAAAGGCAGCAAAAACCTACTTTGAGTAACCTATTAGCTCCTTGGCTTCAAGATTAACCAAGCTTGTTTCCTTCTCTCCAAAGCTCCCAATCCAACTTCAAACCCCTCTGATATCAGTGAGGTATGAGGTACAAGACAAGGTTTTGATAAGGAATGGAAATTTTGTTCGATTAGATTGGTAGAGAATTAGGTGTAGAACAAGTTTAATGAAAGAACTTTGAGGTTTCAACAACTCTAGGCTAGTGTTTTTGGGTTTGGAACTCAAGAACAAGCTCTTGAGGACAACAATGGTGGCTGGTCTCTTCTCTTTCTTGCTGGCCGAATTTCTTCTTGGCTTGGAGGAGAAGATGATGACTTGTTTCCTTGTATTAAATGCCTTGAAGATATTATGTAAAGTAGTAATTATTTATGTCATAAAGCAAAATGGATGACTAAGATTTAATCTTGGATTCCAAGATTAAATCTTGGCCTTCCACATGTCCTAAATAGGTGGATATCATCCATTGGTGGTGATAGAAATATCTTTTGGTGTTAAAAATCACACACCGAAATCTCACCGAACGGGTAAATACCGCACCCGATTAACCGATATTACCAGAAAATTAAATTCAGGTATAAAATCCTTGTTCTTGACTATTTCTAACCTTAACCCTCTCTTCTCAATCTCTATCTCCTGTCCCTGATCTAGGGTTTTGGTTTCCCGACGGGCTCGTGGGGCTCGCAAGGTTACTATTCACCTCAACCCAAATTTTTTTTTTATATGTCCGTTGGGCCACCCTCATCGTTGCTAAATTGTTATATTTTTAAAATTACGACTAACAAAGCTCAAATTAATTTTTAAGTAATTTTTGGGTGTTACAACATAAGTATATGTTCTGGCTAAAATTTTATTGATTGTTAAGTAGTTTCTTTAGTTTGGTTCAGTCGTTGAAATAAAATAATAGTAATAACAATAGTACAAAAATAAAATAAAGCAAGAAAGATAAAGATATTTGAATATTTGGCTCAATTCAACTTTAACAATCTTGCATTAATGTTCATCATATATGATGTGTATTTATTTGTGGTAACATCATTATTGTACTATGTTGAAATATTTTAATTATAGCATTATTTAAGGGACATACCTGCAAGTATTAATTGTTTTATTATTTTATTCACACTAGGTGTTATATATGATAAGGTATGCTATGGGTTGTTTATGATTAAAGACTATATGATCGAATATTATATATGTTATTTTTGTCTATAATTATAATATTATTGTAGATCTACATGTGTTCTGCCATGCCAATGCAAATTATTTTCTATAGATGCTTAATGTTTTTGGTCATGTTGATATTTTATTCCTCTTCAAAGGAAAAAAAAAAAGCAATCAATCAATAAATATTTTATTTAGAACGATGTGGCTTTGAGTTCCTCATTGCACCAGGATAGCCAAATAGCTAATAGCTATCAAGCCAAAATTAATTTTTTTCAAAAATGTTATTCTCTTTTCTTGTCTCAATTTTACTCTTGTACATAAAATGTTGAACCATGAGTAATGATGATAGTTATGACTCTATGCTTCTGTTCGCATATCTAAATAACATGCTAAAATAACATGTGACATAAGATACGTGGAGATGACCTTTTAGACTCCAGGAATTAATGGGTATGAGAGGTGATCCAGAAGGAAATCCTTCAGACTCTAGGAATTAATGGTCATAGGAGGTGACATAGAGGTGATCTTTTAGACTCCAGGAATTAATGGTTATGAAAGGTGATCTGTGCCCTATCCTACACTAGACTAATAACAACTAGTTAGGTATGAGCTCTTAACTTAGAACTCTCAAGAGAAAAGAGTAGTAGGGTGGCCCTTAGAAGAGAGCAAGAAAGTTAAGTCACCTAAGATATTAAAGAGGAAAGATCAAGTTATGATAGCTTGTGTTCTTTATACCATATTGATTTATTATGATTCCTACGATATGTGTTCATATGGCATTGACATGCATTTATGATGAGGTATGATGCACTCATAGCATTAAAAATCATGCTAAAAGACACACCTACCTGAACGGCCTTTAAACTTAATAAATGAATCTTATTATGTCCATTGTATTCATAATGAAACCCAAGGTTCCTGAAGATGAAGATGATGACACAAGTCTGGAGGCAAGAGTCCTCCTGAATTTATGTTAACATTTTTCATTTCCTTTCTTTCCATTTCGTCTTCAAGAGGTGATGTCCCCATTCGTGATTTACATTGGTGCTCCCACTTGGGAAATGTATTTCGATTCTACCAACCAGCTTTATTATTCTGGGTCGATGTACTGTCCACTTGTTCATTTCCTAGACCGTCCCTTCGCATATCTAGTTACCAGTTTTGGTTCTCCTCGCTACCCCTTTCACTCGATGATTTTGTTTTGAGTGCGCTTGTCCATGTACAATGTTGTCTCCTCATGGCCACACCACATCTCGCCATCCATGACTTCCCGTTTTACACACCCCGATCACCCCTTGGACCTACCGAGCCATGGTCAGATCCATTTGAGGAGTCTCCTTCCTATACTCTTCAAGCAGTTTCGCCACCGTTCCCAGGTGTAACATACCCTGTTACTTTACGGATTGCCGACTTGCCCCAAAAATCAATACAGTAGGTCTTCAGGATGCTTTTTCCTTACTCGCAAGCTTCCTGGGAAACTTCCCAGGAAGTTACCCGTACGAGGCCGCATCTGCACCGTACGAGGCCCTCTATGGATGGAAATGTCAATCTCCCTTATGTTGGTATGAACCCGGTAGTAGAGTTTACTCCTAACTTGATATTGTGAGGGAAACAACGAACAAATCAAGAAGATTAGGGATAAAATTCTTACTACTCAAAGTCGATAGAAAAACTATGCGGATAAGTGGCGAAAGCGCTAGATTTTCAAGAAGAGGACCATGTGTTCCTAAGAATCACCCCCACCACATGCATAGGCCGAGCAATGAAGTAAAGAAATTGAGCCCCAAATTTCTTGGCCCATTTGAAATCCTTAGCAAAGTAGGATCTATAGCTTACCGATAGCCCTTCCCCCAAGTCTGTCCAACCTTCATGATGTTTTTCATGTATCCTATCAAGAAAATATTAATCTTACCCAAGTCATGTATAGAGCCAGAACATGTGCAATTAAGAGATGACCTAACGTTTAACTTACCACCCATGAGAACGTTGACCGAGGAGTTAAGCAATTACGAAACAAGGCCGGACCCCAGTCAAAGTAGCATGGGGATGAGGTGAAATCGAAGAATTTACATGGGAGCCCAAATCAGACATGCAAGCACAATACCCTGAAGCTATTCTCAGGTAACAAATTTCGAGGGCGAAATTTTAAGGAGGGGAGTAATGTAACACCCCAATTTTTACTATAATTTTTACTGCGTTTAGAATTATTGAATTACCCTAGGTAATTTTTCATATAATTCGAGACCGAACAATCCTCAATAAAGGAATATAACATTATAAGAAAGGTTAGGAGCAATTTGTGCGAAAGTTGTAAACCCCAATTTTGTACGTGTAAAATGACCAAAATGCCCCTAAGATTTTTTTATGAAAATGAGGATCATGGGCCCCACCCATCCTCAAGGGGATGTTTTGATGATAATAAGGGATTGTTTGTGTTATGTGTGTTAATAAAGGAGAAGAATCCTAATTTTGAGCTCCGACGCGTGTAAATGACCAAAACACTCCCGCCCGTTTTAACTCCGATTGCGTGCCGACTTAACACCCTAATAATTAACCCAATACACCTAGGCAGGATTGACTAATTACTAGACTTTACTCTTTGCTTCAGTTCCTTAATCATGCTTTGAAATTACTTAGTGAAATTACGAGCCATTTTTTTTAAAACAAAATTGAAAACGTAGCCGTATTTACGTAATGATTTAGCAAGATTTAAAAGACACATAAGAATTTACAAACATCACATCATAATGTATTTGGCTCCATCATACTATCCATAAGCACACCATAATACATATACATAATAACCTCACTCATACATTCCCCTCTTAAACAAATACATCAAACTGAATACATAAGACAACATATGCACTTAAAGTAAATAACCTTAAAGGTCGAGAGAGCTATCCTAAAACTAGGTATATGATCACGCTGAAATCTATTAAGAACTTTCTAAGGCCACTTCCCTTGAAATGGTGGAATATATCTATCTACGACGAATTCCTTTAGAAAGGGCACACGAGATGTACTGGGCTAAGGACGCATAGATGGTCTTTTGAGTCTTGCCTGTAACATCTCGAAATCATTTAAAAATTAATTTGAGCTTTGTTATTCATAATTTCAGTAAATCTAGGACAACGATGATGAGGGTGGCCAATGGACCCGTTAAAAAAAAAAAATTTCGGGCCATGAGGATAAACCTTGCGGGCCCCGCACTCCTCCGTGAGCTTAACCTTTATTCGGGCCCGTGAGGAGGTGCCCGAAATTTGGAAAACATGGGAATAAGGTTAGAAATAGGTGGGATTGATAATTTTATACTTAAAATTAATTTTCGGGAAATATCGGTTCAATCGGGTACGGTTTACCCGTTCGTGAGATTTCAGTGTGAGCTCCTACATCGATGAAATTTCCATAAAGTTTGCCACCCATCTAGACAAGTGTGTGGCTTAGAAGAAGCCACACCATTGCACTTTATGCTAAACCAATAGGATGCTTACAAAAAATTTCTACATTTATCTTTAAGAAAAGAAAACATTTTGGACTTGGTCTATGCATTTTGTCATAAACTCATAAATCAATATCTTATCATTTCCTTCATGAAAATTTCGTCCAGACCTCTCTAAGAACCATTCCTCCATTGTTCTTCCTCTCAAACTCCATTAACAAGCTTCAAGCTTGCAAAACCCTGAGCTCAAAGTCACTAAAACCGCAAATTCTCTTCACTAAACTTATTCTATTCATCATAACCTACAAATCTAACCGATTATAATTTGAATCCATCACTTTTTCCAACTTTGAGGCACACAATCAGAGGTTAAAGGAAGGGTTTGATGTTGGTGGGGAAGCTTTGAGTGAAGCAAAAGCATTCTAAAGCATCCTTTGGAGCATAGAGCTCAAGAGCTCTCAAAGTAGGGTTTTCTGCTGCCTTTTGTGAAATTTTTCAAATCTGTTTTGGCTTGCCCTAATTCTGAAAATTTTGATTATATTGATGGTTAACATATTGATATTGATGTATGAATTTTTGTGTTGTGTTTGGAATGGTTTTAAAATGGGTTTTCTCTCAAGTGAAATTGGAACTAGGTTGCTGGACTGATTTCTGTTGGAATAAGAATTTTTCACGAATTTTCTGGAAATTTTGTGGGTGGTTTCATGAACCATGAAAATTATATGTTGTATTAACCTCTTAAGACTAAACACACGAATTTTGTTAGGGGTTAATTCTAAGGTTTGATGCCTCAAAAAAATTAGAAACCCAACTTAAATTGCTGCTGTCTGAATTGTTGAGACTGAAGTGAAAACTTGCCCGAATTTTTAATCATACAATTGATTGAGATAGCTCCTCAATTTTTACACAAGACTAATAACATGTTGAAATATCTCTATGAATTTTCTTGTACTATTATTCCATCGAATTCTGGGCTAAATATTTTGAGAACACAAGTCTGGACTATGAATTTGTGGCTTCTGACCACCAGACTTTCCTATTTTATTGAAGTGGTTATATAACTCTCATTGCCCTGAAATTTTTACAGGTTGTCCTAGACACATTATAGTGTCATACAGAATTTTTGTGGCTATTGGAATAGTTGTTTGATATGGCAATTAAATGTTGCACCCAGAACAATAACTCTGCCAAAGTGCTGGAATGTGAGATGATCTGAAATTTGTGATAGTTTATCTATTCCAAGTCTATGGTATATGAATGCATGATAGTGACTTTAGGTTTGGTTTATGGGAAATGAATGAAAATCACTTGTGATTGATTGTTTATATGTGAATTTGATGATGGTACATGTTTAAGTAGAATGAAAGTCCCCTATATTATGAAAGGCATGGGAAAGGTCCCCTAAATGAGTAAAGGGCATCAAAAGTCCCCCTTTTTTTTTTTTGGGCACTTGAAAGATCCTCTTTAATGGGCACTGTAAAGTCTCTTTTAATGGGCACGTAAAGTCTCTTTTAATGGGCATGAATAAAAATCTTTATGTAATCTAGGCACTTATATTTCAAAATGTATACTATGCTATTGAGTAGTATTACTGTGTATATTAAGTGATCGAATAATAAAAAGCTACCCACTTCCTAAAGTTAACTTTAAACTTTAAAATTAATCTTTAGTTTACATTACATGATCATATTTTTCTAATAACCGAAGTGGCTGTTGTTAATGACGATGACATTTATGATTGTGTATCTAGGAGTTATCCTGATTTAGAATTGTGTAATTCTTACCCTGACGTTTTTGTGTTTCCTGTTCGCCTCCATGTTATCCAGAGGACTACGAGGTTGCTACATGAGGAATCGTGATCAAGCAGTTTAGTAGTTAGTGTTTTTATTATATTGTACTTAGTGTGTATACGTTTGTAAATCCAAGTAGGAAACATGCATGTATTTAGTCATAAAAGAGCTTCCTTTTGTATTTACTTATGAAATAAATAAATGTTTTGTGTATTTGTTGTATATATTTAGAGAACTAATTAATTAGTTACTACTCAGTCTTATCAATATTGTATAGATAACTAAGAAAGGTCCACTAATTGTCAAGTAACAACTCCCAAGCATAATGTCATGACTTAAGGATGACGTTGTACTTGGGGGATGTTAAATGCTTGCACCTATACTTCCCTCACTACCCTTTCTCACACGTGAGGAGAGGCAGAGAACTTCCAAATATACATGAGTAAGGTTATCCTCTGACTATCCATTTCAGAATACCTCGTTTGAGGGACATAATCGGGAATACCATGACAGGAGAACCAGGTGAGGAGTACGTAGCATCCTTTCATCATGTGGCGGTGTGCTCAAAAACCATTTTTCGTCACCATAATTGAGAAGACGGGGGAAAAAACGAGAACTAGGAACGGGGTGTGCAAATGGACGTCCTATGAAAACAAAACATCGAACCATGGCATCTCTCCTTCAAAGTGATATGAATGCTCCAAGTTGGAGTGAAATTCCCATGTAGGGGTATCAACATATAGGACGAATGTCGCATTCTGTATCTAAAGACAATGATGGAAATAAAGAAAGGGAGTGAGATCTCTTGCTAATAATTTTTAGGGTATCTCCTTCTATAGTGTCATCATCAAAGTCTCCAGGAACCTTCAGGATTATTATAAAATAGTGAGCATGCTAAGATTCATTATTAAGTTCAGAAAAAGCATTTTACCGAGGTTTGTCAATTTTTAAATCATGCGTCTTATAATGCATCATAAACTTAGCATGTCATATTTATAATAAACTTTTCCTTTTATCAATGCATCATATTCCTCATCATCATATCATAATAACATGCATAGAAGAACATCATTTTTCATTTCTTTGACTTAAAATTAATCATCATCATTATTTCCTTGGGGCCGCCCTATACTCCACCCTTTTAGGAGTAATCTAGGTTATGAGCTCATACCTTACTAGTTGTCACTAGCATATGCTTATCCTTTTGATAAGTTAAAATCCCAATCTTACCCTTTTGAGAACGGTCTAGGGGGCAAGAATCACCTTTTCACCACCTATAGTCTATGGGTCCAAAGGATCATTTCCTCATAAATTTAAGTCACCATTAAGTCTTTGCATGTTATATCATAATACAATTCTCAATTCATAATCATTCATAACATTTTCTCGTTTATAGTCTTATTCTGAATAATATATATACCAACTGTAATCATGCATCTGGAGATTCCAGGAAGAGAGGTGGGTCACAAATGGACACGTTTAAATACCAAATTTTCCTAGCTAGAACCTTTCCAAATTACACTTTTACAGGAGTACACTTTCTTCCAGCAACAAGGTAATTTTTTTAAATAGTAGATTATTTCTTTATTTCATACATAAGCATTTTCATTGTTTGCAACAGCAACTATAACATGCAAGCTAGGGAATCATTCAATGGCATCAAATACTTAATAAGCATTAAATCACTTTATAGACTTATCACTTAAAACATCAAAGAGGCATCATCATAAATCCTTATCGAAAACTGTCTTAAACAACCAAAACTCTAGATTGCAATTATTGAACTATTAATTATGCATCTAAGGGACTTATTACCATCAATTATAAGTCCTAAGAATGTTATTAGACAATATGGGGCAGCATAGAAGTTGTTGTTAAGGTTTTACGTGTGCTAGAAGTTGCATTTTTAACCCTTTCTCATTACCGTCTTTTTATGATGCTAAAATTAATTACTAAACCAATTATGAATCATTCTCCCTTATCTAAACATGATAAAATCTGGTTCTTAAGATCACTAAAGGCTCTGGAATACATAAATTTCATTCTCTAAAGTTCTAGAAATCTTGCTTTTATGGTTTTTCTAGTTGCTAGTTTCATTTTTAGTGTTCGGATTAATCCTACACTAATTGTTACCAAATTTTCTGGCTTAACCAATCTTAAACAGAATTATATCATACTTAAAAATATTTGGTTGGCTAAACTTAAGAGATCAAAGACTAGCTAAATTCAAGCTTTACTTGTTTAATATATAGCTAGTTTCTCTTCTAACTTGCATAGAATTGTTTCCTCATCAATAAACATAATAATCACAACTCTAAACATACTAGTTTCTTGTAAAATCTTTGCAAAGCCTTAAAACTCTTTTAGAAACTAATTCTTTTTGCTAAACTTGAAAGAATCTTCATGATTAAAATTCTTACTTAAGATAAAGGAGCAAGTCTTGATCTTAGAGATTTATGTGATATCTTAGAATCATAAACATGCTATGCAACTCATTTTAATCTTGTCATTATAAGGTGATAACTTGGAATTATAAACATGATATGCAAATCCATTTCTTTATCTTTAAGATTTAAGGTGATGACTTTAAAATTAAACATGATGCAAGAACTTGAAATATAAACATGATGCAAGAACTAAATATAAACATGATGCAAGAAACTTGAGCGGCGGAGTCCGCATCGGACCAGCTGTAGGGAGAAGAGAACTCAAGAAACGAGTAGTTAGGACGTACTGGACCGGTGAAGGGAAGAATTATTATTACATCTTTTTAAGCTCCAATCTCAAGACTTCTTAAAGAATCAATTCTTTAACTCCAAAAATCTTATTTCTTTGCTTGTGATACTTGGCAAGTCTTTGAGCACTAGGATCTTTAGGTGATGACATAAATATAAACATGTCATGCGTTGATTCTTTTAGCCATTATAAAATAAAGTGAGAACATAAATAAATATGAGATGCAACTTCTTTATTATCTTTAGAGATTAAGTGTCAACATGAAATATAAACATGAAATGCAAACTTGGAAATTTAAACATGAGTATGCAAGTCCATTTATTCATTCTTGAAATTTTAGTGATGACATAGAAATAAACATGATTATGCAAGGCATAAACTTAAACATGGATGCAAGTTCATTTGATTTTATTAGAGCTCCTTCAAGACTTTATAGAAATACAAATTCAATATATATATCTTAACAAGACAAAGTGAGAAATACATCTTTCAAATTCTAAACTCAAGATCATAAAATCATCATAAAAACATCATTTTTTAAAGCTTTGCATCAAGTGGAACTTTCAAGCTTTAGAGGCCTAACTTGTGATGGATTCACAACCCACCTTCAAGGTCCTCATCATCAAGCCATCATCTTAGTCCCACCTAGGCCATATGGCCGAATTGGTTAAAAGAAAAAGGAAGAAGAAAACCAAATGGAAAAACTAGAGAAAATCCATGAAATCATCATTTTGAACCAAGAACAACACTTAGCAAAACATAGAAATAAACTTAAAAACAACTCCCTACCTAATCTGATTTGAAGGAAAGGAAGAGAACTTGGTTTCTTGAGTGAAATGAAAGAAAATATTCTTGAAAACTTGAAGAAGAATTCAGCCAAGAGGAGGAGGAAATGAGAGCTTTTGGTGCTTTGGAAAAACTAGAAATGTGTACAATTTTGAGCAAGCATCTAAGACTCCTTAAGCATGCCTATTTATAGAGGATTTAAGTTCATGTATGGACAAGAGGAGGAGGCATAATTTTCGGATTTTTCATGGGGACAAAGGTGTAACACCTATAATTAACCCAATACACCTATAGGATCTGATTACCACTACTTTCCTTTGCTTCAGTCTTAATCATGCTTTGAAAATACTTAGTGAAATTACGAGCCATTTTTTTTTAAACATAATTGAAACGTGAGTTGCTGTAACGTGAATGATTCAGCAAAATTTAAAAGACACATAGGAATTTACAAACATCACATCATAATATATTGGCTCCATCATAGGATTCATAATTACATATCATATAGATATTTTGCCTACCAACAGAATAAGACTAAGTGAGGCAATCTAATAAAACATAAATAATATATGGGATGGAAGGACATCCATTAATGCACCCAGAGAAACACTCTAGGGATAGGGATAGATATCTTAAAATATACGAGTGAAACTAGCAGATTCAAGTTCAGTACCCCTTAAAGCCTCCAATGTGATTTCACGAACGCTTCCTTCCGCTTTGAAGACGAAAGATGGAAGAAAATAGAGGAGTGAGAAACTTATAAAAGAATCTCAGTAGGGTACTCACCTCATGATGCATTGTGTCATCATCATCGTCCCCAAGGAACCTTTGGGTTATTACTGAAATAGTGAGCATGCTAAGATTGATTTATTAAGTTCCAAAATATTAATTTGTCTTGCCTTCAATGCATCATATTTATTACATGAACTTTTCCTTTATATAATTAGTTATGCATAAAATCACATCATATTCCTCATCATCATTTCATAATACTATGCATAGAGAATATCATATTTCTCATCATCATCTCATAAATACTATGCATAGGAGAACATCATATTCACATAATGCATTTACTTAGTTTTGGTGACTTAAAGTTACTTTCATCATCATTTTCCTTGGCCCCACCCACCCTTCACCCGTAATCTAGGTTATGAGCTCATACCTTGCCTAGCTCGTCACCACATACTTATCCCTTTTGATAAGTAAAAATTCCGGCTCTCACCTTTTGAGAGAATTAGGAGGCAAGAATCACCTTTTCACCGCCTATAGTTGCGATGGGTCCAAGGATCATTTTCTCATATATTTTAAGTCACCTTTAGTCTTTGCATGTTATATCATAATACAATTCTCAATTCATAATCATTTATAACATTTTTCATTAGTTATTTTTTTAGAATATGCAGATACCAACTGTAATCATGTATTGAGATTTTGTATAAAGAGAGTGGGTCACAAATGGACACGCTTAAATACCAAGTTTTCCTAGTTTAAACCTTTCCAAATTATACTTTTACACTAATATACTTTCTTCCAACAAAGAATATTTCATTATTTCATGCATAAGCATTCTCATTGTTTGCAACACAATTATAACATTAAAGCTCCTAAATCATTCAATGACGTCAACACCAAAGCTTAACAAGCATCAAATCACTACATAGACTTATCATTTAAAACATCAAAAAGGTATCACCATAAATCCTTATCGAAAAGCCATCTTAAACAATCGAAACTCTAGAATCGGGTAACCTTAATTATTGAATTGATTAATTATGCATCTAAGGGACTTATTACCATCAATTATAAGTCCTAAGAAGTTTATTAGACAATATGGTACATAGACAGCCAAGTTGTTCTTAAAGGTTTTATGGTATGTTAGAAGTTACGCTTTTAACCTTTGCTTAAGTTTCCTGATGATGCTAAAATTAATTACTAAACCAATTATGAATCATTATCCCTTCTCTAAACATAATAAAATCTGTCTTAAGGCCACTAAGTTTCTGGAGATAATGCATAAATTTCATTCTCTAGAGTCTAGAAATCTTGGTTTTACCCTTTTAGGAAGCTAGTTTTACCCTCTAACATGCATAGAATCATTCCTTTAGTAATAAACCATAATTATCACAACTTCAAACATATTAATCATCATCATTTATTGGTACTAATTCTCATATCAGAAGCCGAATCATGAACCTCATATAATTGTATAAAATCACATTTGAAGTGAACATAAATATTAGTTTCCCGAGAATCCTTGCAAAGCTTTAAAACTCTTTTAGAAACTAATTCTTTTTTGAAAGAATCTTCATAATTAAATTTCATTAAGATAAAAGGAGCAAGTCTTGAAGCTGAAAGAAAATTTATGTGATATCTTAGAATCAGAAAACTGCTTATGCAACCTCATTTTAATCTTGTCATTATAAGGTGATAACTTGGAATTATAAACATGATATGCAAATCCATTTCTTTATCTTTAAGATTTAAGGTGATGACTTGAAAATTAAACATGATGCAAGAGCTTGAAATATAAACATGATGCAAGAAACTTGGAGCGGCGGAGTCCGCATAATGTATCAGGAGGGAAAGAATCTCAAGAAACCTGAGCGCCGGAATTGCATTGGATCTGAAGGAGAAGAGAATTATTATTACATCTTTTTAAGCTCCAATTCTAGACTCTTAAAGAATCAATTCTTTAACTCCAATAATCTTATTTCTTTGCTTGTGATACTTGGGTAAGTTTTTGAGCTCTAGGATCTTTAGGTGATGACATAAAAATAAGCATGTCATGCGTCTATTCTTTTAGCCATTATAAAATAAAGTGAGAACATAAAATTAATATGAGATGCAACTTCTTTATTATCTTTGAAGATTAAGTGACAACTTGAAACATAAACATGAAATGCAAGCTTGGAAAATTTAAACATGATATGCAAGTTCATTTATTCATTCTTGAGAATTTAGTGATGACATAGAAAGTAAACATGGTTATGCAAGGCATAAACTTAAACATGGATGCAAGTTCATTTTATTTCTTACTATTACTTCTCAAGACTTTAGAGAAATATAAATTCAACCCAATATATCTTAGCAAGACAAAGTGAAAAATACATCTTTCAAGTTCTAAACTCAAGATCATAAAAACATCATAAAAATATTATTCTTTAAAGTTTTGCATCAAGTGGAACTTTCAAGCTTTAGAGGCTAACTTGTGATGGATTCACAACCCACCCTAAAAGGCTCATCATCAAGCCATCATCTGAGTCCCACCTAGGCCATATGGCTGAATTGTTCAAAGAAAAGGAAGAAGAAAACCAAATGGAAAAACTAGAGAAAATCCATGAAATCATCATTTTGAACCAAGAACAACACTTAGCAAAGCATAGAAATAAACTTAAAAACAACTCCCTACCTAATCTGATTTGAAGGAAGGAAGAGAACTTGGTTTCCTTGAGTGAAAATGAAAGAAAATATTCTAAAACTTGAAGAAAGAATCCAGCCAAGAGGAGGAAAGGAAACGAGAGCTTTTGGTGCTCCTAAAACTAGAATTTGTGTAAGTTATGTAATAAGCATCTAAACTATCTTCAAGCATGCCTATTTATAGAGATTTTGCAGCTCATAAATGGACAAAGGAAGGAAAGAAATCTGACCAAAAATTAGAGAAAAAATAAGGAAGAAAAATCATTTTTGTGGTGCAAAACATGGAATCATGTTTCCATGTTTTCATGATTCTTTGTTTTCATTCTTTGGATTTTTATGTAATATTTTTGACTTATTACTCAATAATTTTGTGCATTACAGCCTTGTGGAAGAGGATTTTGTGTGTTCCATGTATTTTTTATGTGTAGGCAAGGTATTCATGCAATTTAGAGAATTTACGGTTAAGGTTTAAGTGAATTATGAAGCAATTTGGGTGTTTTAAGCAATTTTAGGTTCTAATCAATCTAAATAAATAATTTTGGCTCTAGATTAGTAATTAGAATTTAATAAGCTTTAATTTGAGCCTAATATTGCTCAGGTTCGTTAGACGAATCAAAATCTCAAAATTTGAAACTTGCAGCAAAGACATGGAAAACATCATTTTACTTAAAATTGCCCGAGACTACTCAAGCTTAACCAATGGTTAATCATGGCTTAAAAACACCTTTTAACACATTTTAGTGAGGTTTGGGTTTGTCTGCATGTAATCAAGTTAAAACACCGTAAGGGCGTTTTGGTCATTTCGGGTCCTAGTTCAAATTAGGATTTTTCTCCTCTATTAACACACATAACACAAACAATCCCTTATTAACATCAAAACATCCCCTTGAGGATGGGTGGGCCCACGATCCTCACTCCTTTTCTGAGAAATAACCTCGTAGGGATTTTGGTCATTTTATGGAGAGTAAATTTGGGGTTTGCAATACTTGCACGAATTGCTCCTAACTTCTCTTCTAACGTTATATTCCTTTATTAAGGGTTGTTTGGTCTCAAATTTTATATAATATTTACCTACGGTAATCCGGTAATTCCTAATGAATAGCAAAAATTAATAGGAAAAAATTCTGTGGTCACAAACTTAAGGAAAATCATTCCTTGTTTAAGGCATGTTATATGCCATGTTTTAGGGAATTTTTGGCATTTTGTTTTAGTGCATTGTCTTGTAATAATTCTAATGATTATGGCTGAATTATTTCGTGCATTACAGCCTCATGGAAGAGGGTTTTGTGTGTTCCATGTATTATTTAGGTGTAGGCAAGGTATTTATACAATTTAGAGAATTTACGTTAAGGGCTTAGGTGAATTAGTAAGCAATTTGAGTGTTTTAAAGCAACTTTAGGTTCTAATCAATTTAAATAAATAATTTTGACTCTAGATTAATAATTAGAATTTAATAAGCTTTAATTTGAGCCTAATATTGCTTAGGTTTCGCTAGACGAATCAAAACTCAAAATTTGAAAACTTACACAAGAGGGGAAACCCCATTTTACTTAAAAATTGCCTGAGACCACCCAAAGTTAACCAATGGTTAATCATAGCTTAAAAACACCTTTTAAAACATTTTGTGAGGTTCTGGCTTAGTCGGCACTTACCCAAGTTAAACAGCGTAGGGCGTTTTGGTCATTTTGCTAGAGCTCAAAATTATTTAGTTTCTCTCTATTAACACACATAACACAAACAATCCCTTATTATTATCAAAACATCCCTTTGAGGATGGGTGGGCCCACGATCTCATTTTCTGAGAAAATAACCTCAGGGCATTTTGGTCATTTTACACGTATAGAAAATTAGGGTTTGCAATACTTGCATGAATTGCTCCAAACTTCTCTTCTAACATTATATTCCTTTATTAAGGATTGTTTGATCTCAAATTTTATATAATATTTACCTAC
>JAMLFY010000964.1:0-19609 GCA_030441495.1 Dalbergia oliveri
ACAACCCTTAACTCGGGAAGTCATAATGGGATCATTTCCTCATTAACATATTTTGTATGGATGCAACATGCGCGTACAATCACAATACATCATATAACATATCATTTATGCAATATGAGCATGGAATCATCTTAAAACATACCATATACTTTTCTCATATGCAACGTTATAACATTTCAAGTAACATTCATCACGTCATATACATTTCAAGTAAATAATCAAGTAAGACTTCAATACACATAGGCATTCTCATCATAAATTCATTTCATCATATCATGTACATTCCCATTAAGTAATCATGTAAAAGGCAACATCACATAAGCATCCATATCATAGGTTCATCCCATTAAAATCAAAACACTCATTTTTGGCACATTTAGGTCCTGGTAATCGATTCCATGCTTGGTAATGATACCAAGACAAAATTTCTTGGGAAAAGGATATCATGGTAATCGATTACATGCTGGTAATCGATTACATGAGTCTCGAACTAGTTCTGGGTATGGAGAACACCCTTGGTAATCGATTACACCTCTTGGTAATCGATTACTATAACCCAAAATCTCATAAATTGCTTAGTGGTAATCGATTACATAGCCCAGTAATCGATTACCAGAATCCTTTGAAAAACTAAACTTTCTAACATATTTTCAAGTATCCTTCCTTTCCAAAAACACTTTATCACACCTTTCTAAAAACTCTTTGAAATCATTATCATATTTCCACAATTTAAAACCAACATTTTAACATAACTAAGAAATAAATCTCAACACTCATAAAAACAAACATAAAGGAACCTACTTCATATTCTTTATTTTATTGCTCATAGGCTTCAATCTAGCGCGGATTCTAGAACGGCCGACCAACTTTAAGGTTGGCAAGGGTAAGCTTAGAGCTTTTTGAAAACATGTGATTAAGTTCTTCAAACAACTTTTAGTGATCTACTTAACATTTATATCAAACTTTTTATAACAAAAGGAAATGGAAACCGAAACCATTAAGGGAAAAGGGAACAAGACTGAAAACTTGAACAAGGAAAGGAAAGGAAACTGAAATCATTTATGGTCCAAGACCAAGTTTTCAAGCTTTAGAGGTTTCATTGTGATGAACTCAAAGTCATCATCTAGAACTCTCATCATCAAGCTATCATGAAACATCATCAATGGCCTTGAAGGCCGAACATGTAAGGAAAAGAAAGAACTTGAAAGAAAACTCCCTACCTAGTGGTGAAGAGGAAAGCTTGGTTCTTGAAGCAAGTTGAGAAGAACAACTCCTTCCTTGATGCTTGATGATTTTCGGCCAAGGCAAGGAGGAAAGGAAGATGAGGTGTTTTCTTTGTGAGCTTGAAGAGATGAAGAAAGGAAAGGAACTCTTGAGTCTTGAAGAAAAGAAGAACTCAAGATTACTCTTTGAAGCTAATCTTGGCAAATGAACAAAATGCAACCAAGCTCATCCAAGCATGGTATTTATAGAGGGAATGAGACCTTGTGGCTGATTTGGGAGGAAGGCTTGGCCTCATGTTCCATGAGGTGAGAGAAATTGCTTTATGGAGGCATGGTGAGGTATGGTGGAAAGTATGGGCAAGGCATGGGCATTTTTGTGTGTAAAAATAAATCAACATGTGAGGAATGGGGAAGGAATTTTTGGTCAGATTTTGCAACCAAGGGGGAGGGAAAATCTCTCATTTAATTGTGGTTTAAGGATGTGTTTAGGTGTTTCTTTGATTAAGCTTTTGATTAGGCATTTGTAAGCAAGTGTTTAGGTGATAAAATGGCTAATTAAGGTGGTTCAAGACTTGATTAGGGAGTGGTCATACTAAATTAGAGAATTAAAACCATACTTTAGTCAAATCAAATCATAGACACAATTCCATGATTTAAGGAATTGGAGAGAAAACACTATTCATGAAAATGTGACATAATGTCTTAAATTCAAGAATAGGATTTTGAGCTTCTCTAAGCAATCTTAGGTTCTAATCAACCTTGATTAATTATTTTGACTCTAGATTAGTAATTATAATTTACTAATCTTTAATTAGAGCCTAATATTGCTTAGGTTTCGCTAATTGTGTCATTCGGGCTAGAATGCACTTAGCTAGGGGTAAAACGGTAATTTTTCACTAAAACTCGGGGCCACCCGGCTTATCCCGACATAAAACATTACTTAAAAACATCATTTAAAACCTTTTGGTGAAGTTGGGTTCACCGGACGAAAACAAGGTTAAACAGCACGGGGCATTTTGGTAATCCCGCGTCGGAACTCAAAATGAGATTCTTCTGCTCTATTACCACACATAACATACACAATCCCCTATCATCACAAAAACATCCCTCCAGGATGGCCGGGACGGCAATCCTCATTTTCGGGTAAAATGACCTCGGGGCATTTCGGTCATTTGTACACGGAAAATCGAGGCGTAACAAGGCAACTGTCCTCAATTCTGGTAAGAATGACCTCAGGGCATTTTGGTTATTTGTACTCAAACAGCAAAAATCAGGCGTTACGTTTGCATGAAACATGGAGCATTTTCATCCCAAAATTAGTTCTACATGTTTGCATAAAACATGGAGCATTTTCTTATCCCAAAATTTGGCCAACATGTTTGCATAAATCATGCTCCAAGCAAGTGCTTCATTCTTTTTCCTTCCACTATAAATATTCTTCAAACTTTCTTCCATTGATTCCATTTTCCAAGTCACAAGAGACCTTACCATGCTTTGTAAGAGTTAAATCCTCTAACTCTTGTAAAATAGATATACTCTTACTAGTCTTCAAGCCTTAGAAATTCTCTAAGTGTTTTTTCTCTTATTCTTTCTCTACCATTTCTTCTTACGTTCTTCTCTTTAAAGACTTCTCTTCACTTTCCAAACTTCATCCAAACACTTAAATTCTAAGCCCAAACTTTCACTAACCTTCACAAGAGTTACAATCTTTAACTCTAATGAAAAATATTTTCTTAAGCATCCAAGTTCTAGAGTCAAGATACAAGGAGGGTCATCCACTCCAAGGAATCTTGCTCAAGCTCAAGGAAGAAAAGAATGACTCTTTTTAGACCCTACATAAGAGGTAGGAGTTTCTTCTTTATTTGTTCAAGCATTGTTGATGTCTAATCTTGTCCATGGTTAGAATGTCTCAAGCTTGTGTTATTAATAAGAGTTTTGAATGGTTGTTTGTGAAATATATTTTTATGAATCATTGCCTGCACTTATCTATTAAAAATATTTTTATGATGTTTTCATGCTCATATATGGCTTAAAAACATGGTAGATGGTCCTTATGTTAAGGAAGTAACATCAAACATGAAAATGATAGGTGCTAGATTTTTAGCTATTTTTGGCAATAGCCTTTGAAATATGAAACTCACAGAATATGAAGTTTTTGGGAATAAAACTATTTTTTCTACAAACTATACTTAATAAAAAACACTCTCCAAAAAGAATCACCTAAAAATGAGTTTTCTAGCCCAAGATATAAATTTTTAAAGTTAAGCCAAAGACTGAAACTCTAAATCTAACCTTATGGTAGTAAAATAGGTGTAACTCACTCTAGAAAAATGCAATTGGACTGATTTCAACTTTGTTGGAAAGCTAACACATATAGGAACATGTATGCTATGCATAAAGCTTTGCACCACAAAAATATTAAATGAGAAATAAAATTTTGGGACAGTGTGCTAAGACTGGAAAGGGTGACTTTACAAGGGTACTATGGCATAATCATAAATGTGTTTTTAATGAAATTACCCTCAAGGGAAAGCTTGATGAGTTAAGAATCTGGAACTATATTTAAAAGGCTAACATAATAAGTATACAGAAAGTTACAAGTTTTCTTATAAAAGATGTTAGAACTATAAATAGAATATTCAAGTCTTGCAAAGAGATTTTAAGGATCTAAGTTGCAATAATCTTCAAACATAGAGGAGCCTAAAAATATATAAATAACCTTTAATAATATTTTGAAATGCAACAATAAAATAAGAGAATGCTAAAAAGTACAAAGAAAGACATTCATAATGTATACATACCAATCAAGACATCCATGACCCCTTAGGAACACTAGGACTCAACTTGAGCTTAGATTGTTTAATACAAATCGTTTATGATAGTCCTATATGAGATCTTATATGAGATTATTTGCTGATTACTATGAGATATACATGACATGCCTGCTTTGGTATGAAGTGATATATAGTAATATGAATATATAGTGATGAGATATGAAATGATTGACTTGCCATGATTTATTAATGATTATATGATGATGTGCATACATTCATGTTTCAAATGAAATAATAAATGATCAAACTCAGCTTAATCCTCAAAAGGGATTAAGGTATTGGTGATTTCACTCATGAGAATAAAAGTAAAGCTTGTAATAGTAGCAATGATAGTCTGGAAAAGTGGACTTGAGCTAAACTGATGGCTTAACCCCTAAACTGTTGAGATTATGGCAACGGAAAGAAAACCATAAGGTTGTGGCGACGGCCACGGTATAGCTTATTACCCTTTTAGGGTAGTCTAAGGCATTGATGCATTCATCCTGAGTAATTCAGAAATATACCAATGGGACCCCGAAGGTGTGGTACCCAAAATAAACAAAGAAGGGACCAAAGGTGTGGTACCCAAATAATATAAATGTTGAGGATGAGTAATCATGAAATGCATGCATCTCCTAAATTATTATTTCCCATTAGTGACTTTATATTATATATTTGAATGCATGATTGATAAATGACTGAATATATATTTCTGTTAATGTTATAAGAATAGTTAAAAGCAACCGCACTTCGGCTAATTATGTTTGCGAAAATTTAGTAATTGGGCCATTTATATGTCTACCTTTTTATAATAAACTCGAAGTGACTGGGACGGCAACGGCGACACGTTTGGTGCAAGTAGGAACTCCTGGGAAATCTTGTATTTCTCACTCCTATGTTTCTTTTCGTTGTCGTTACCAAAGATGGATAAGTCCACTTGAAGCAGAGAGCTGTAGAAGGAGGCAATCATGTGAAGATTTCAGACTTTCCAAGAATTAGCACTTTGAGTTTAGTTATGTTATAGATGCGAAGAATATACCTATAGTAGTAGAATTTAAATTGTTATTAAGAACTTATCACTATGATATATGTCCTGGTATGACTTATTTATTAAGTAGTTAGCTTTCAGCTTATGTAATGGTAATTTTACATTTAGTCCTTTATTTCAGTATATTGAATTAAGTAAGTACGCAAAGTAATTTTGAGTACCATCTATGTAAGCGCTATGTATTTCAATTCTCGATAGGCTTAAGCTTTTGAAAAGTAATTTAAAAAAAATTATCCACTATTTTTATAAGTTAATTTCTAAAGAAAATAAACGCAAAGCATAAGTGACATCTAATAGAATCCAAATGCGAACTTAAGCGTAGTTAGGTCCTTTTAGGGTGTTACAGTTATATTCACTGTTCTTATGCGCATCAAACTGTTTTTTTATAACCATCTTTTACACGTTTTTATAATATTCAGTTTAGAAAATAGCTTTTTGAAGTAATTAACGCTATTTCCATTGCATTTCAAGCTCATAGCTTGATAGTGAATATAAGGATCAAGATTCAAGGGACCATCGACCATATTGCTTGGCGATTTAAAGAGGTGGAGAAATAAGCCTAGCTATGAAAAGGTCACTTTGGGCCATCATGTCACTTGAAGGCTCATCTCATCCTTCATGTCCTAGACCAAAAACCTGATATTATCTTTCTCAAACTCTAATTTCAAAGGCATTGACGAAAACTTTGATGATCATGTTGTAGTTTTCATTTTCGCTGTAACTTCCTTGTCAAGAAAGTTTTGGTAGACTAGGGAAGCTCAGTTGAAATCTTGTTCTACCCCACCTTCAATAGGATGCAGCCTCCAAAGCTACTCCCCTACAATGGTGACTTGATCAGATTTATAGGAATCAGGTTAACTTTTCAGTTACATCTAGTTAAGGAGAACCTTTGAGACAGATCCCTACACCAAACTATCGACCTCTAGTACTTTATCATCAACTACTAAAATCCATACCAGATAATTCTGGTGACCTTGCCTTAAAGCCTTAGGAGCCATAGTTAAACCCCTCACCTACCATTGAAGTTCCCCATCTTGGAGATGAAGGTAGGCATGGTACCGTCGACCAAAAGGAAGGTAGATTGTGTTATAATGAAGGCTTGAACAAACATCGAGCAAAAGGAAGCCAGATTTATTATAAGAAGGCTTAAGCAAAAAGTGCTCAAACTCCAAGAACTTTAGGTAGTCCAATTAGTGTTCCATACTAACTAAGTTCCCTTGATATCAGAACTCAAACCTAGAGGTGAAATCCAAGACCAATCTCAACTAGTTGACACTCTAGCTAATCAGATTGGAGAAGCAAAAAACGGTCATATTCATAGGATCCGACCTCCTAGCAGACCTCACATCGATGCTCGCATCTTTCTTCCTTAGCAATTTTGACCTTTTCCCCTAGACCCCAGGACATGTCATGGGCATCGACCTCGAAGTCATAAGTTACAACTGGGTCTACCCAAAGCTCGATTGATAGCTTAGAAGAAGAGAGCCCTCAAAGTCATGAGATAGAAGGCCACTTTAGAGGATACCAAAATACTTCTAGGGCCTATTTCATCAAGGAAATCAGGTACACCACTTGGCTGGCAAGCATCGTCATGGTGAAAAAGAGCTTGACTAAGTGGCGCATGTATGTAGATTTTACAAATCTAAACAAAGCCTGCCTAAAAACTTTTACCTATTGCCTAACATTAACAAACACGTTGACAATGCCTCAGGATACCAATATCTTATCTTCATGGACGTTTACTCCAGTTACAACTAGATCAAGATGCCCCTAAGATGAAGACAAGACAACTTTCCTTACCGAGTATGCAAATTTATGTTTCAAGGTCATGCCTTTTGGCCTTAAAGAATACAGGGGCCACATACCAAAGGCTTATGAACAAAGTATTTGAAGATCAAATTGGCAAAAACCTAGAAGTCTATGTAGACGACATGGTGGCAATGGGAACATATTTAGAATGTAACACCCTAAAGTTATTCAAAAATTAATTTGAGCTTTATTAATAAGAATTTTAATATTCTAACAAGCTTAGTGATAATGAGGACGATTCAATAGACGAAGAGGAAAAAATTTCTTGGCTGGGTGTAAATAGTGACTAAGGCTCTAAAAACCAGCGGACATCGACCAGTAAGGGAAGGGTTCAAAGTTCAATGGTTCAACCTGGACAACTAGGGGTCCAACTATATAACCTATATAATAAAACCTGCATTTATATAATATATAAAAATATAAAATGACATATATGTAAAAAAATAACTAAAAATTAAATTAGATATCAACACAATCAATAGGATCATCAAAACATAACGCTTAAGTTACTACTTCCAATAAAACATAACATTAACTCACATACTCATAAGTCAAAACATAACAATAAGTCATTAACTCACATAATCAAGTCCAAAATTTGCTTCAAATTACAATAAACAAATTTCCTAAAAAAAATTGGAATAAAAAGTTAAAAACAGTAAAGTCTTCAATGCAAAAGTTTACTTTCAAAGATTCAACTTGTACGTCTCATTTTACTGTTTGAGTACAAATGACCAAAATGCCCCTGAGGTCATTTTTACCAATTGAAGAAAGCCAACCCAGTCCTAATGGGTCAACTCAATGTTTTAAGGGATTGTAACTGTTATGTTTGATATTGAGGTGAAAATCTCGTTTTCTTAACTTTCGGCTCAAAATGACCAAAATACCCCTGCTGTGTTACGGGTAAAAGTGCCGTTTAGCCCAAACTTTTCCAAAAGTTTAGAATGATGTTTATGAGTGTTTTTTTATGTTAAGTTGGGCCAAGGTTGGTAGTTTTAGTGCAAAATTACCATTTTGCCCCTAGAACAGTGTACAAGTGAGCCTAATGACGTAATTAAGCAAACCTAAGCAATATTAGGCTCTAATCGAAGATTAATTTATTTTAATCTAGAGTCAAAATAATTTATTAAGGTTAATTAGAACCTAAGATTGCTTAGTTAAACTCTAATTACATTCTTTAATTCAAGATTCCTAGTCATGGAATCTTGAATAGTATTTCTCTCCAATTCCTTAAATTAAGGAATTGTGCCATACCTCATTTGACCAAAAGAAAATGATTTTAAATTGTTAATCTAGCAAGATCACCCTCCTAATCAAGTCTTGACAACCTTAATTAGGATTACCTCACCTAAACACTTTCTTACAACTCCTAACCAAAACCTTAATCAAAGAAACACCTAAACACATCACTAAACCACAATTACATGAACAAATTAATCCTCCCTTGGCTGCACATAGAGTGGCCAAACACTCCTCTCCAATTTCCATCACATGTTGATTTTTCTTCACTCAAAGGCCATGCCTTGGCCATACTTGAAGCCATACCTCACCATGCTTTGCCCATACCCACAACCATACCAATCAAGAGATATTTTCCTCCCCCAAAGCCAAGCAAGGCTGTCGGCCTTCCTTCCCTTGTGCAGCCTCCATGTTGCAAAATTTCTATAAATACCAAGCTTGAAGAACTTGGTTACACTTTAGATCATTTGCCAAGTTTAGTTTTCTTGCACTTTCTTGCTCTTTCTCTCAAATTTCTCTTCATCTTGTTCATCTTCTTCTTCCTCTCAAAGAACCTTGCCACCACTACAAACCACCACAAACAACCATAACCACCACTTCCTCACCTCAAACCATCTCTTAAACACTCAAACTTTCCATTTCCAAGCTTACAAACTCAAGGAAAAATCATCTTCCTTGAGCTATCCTCTTGGCCGAACCCTCCTCCTTCTTCAAGAGAAGATTTTGTCTTCTCAACTCTTCAAGAAGCAAGCTTTCTTTCTTCCTTTTAAAGACTTCCTTAGGTAGGGGTTTGTTTTCAAAGTTTTCTTGTTTTCTTAAAGAAAAGTTCTAGTTTTCTCTTGGTTCAAAACTTTCCTTCTCCTTTCTTTTTTCGGCCATAAGGCCTTTTCTTGAGAAAAACTTTAGCTTGATGATGAGGTTTCAAGATAATGACTTGTTGTTGTCATGTGAGAAACCTCTAAAGCTTGAAACAACTTGGTCTTGGACCATACATGCTTGTGTTTTCCTTTCCTTTTTCTTGTTTATATTTTTGATTCCTCTTCCACTTCCCTTGATGTTTTGGTTTCTTCTTCCTTTGTTTGAACAAAGTTTGCTAAAAATGTTAAGTAGATCACAAAAGTTTTGTTAAGAAAATTAATCATATGTTTTCAAAGAGCTCTAAGCTTACCCTTGCCAACCTTAAAGTTGGTCGGCCGTTCTAAGAGTTTTACTCTAGATTGAAGCCCATGAGCAATAAAATAAAGAATATGACTTAGTTTTTGTATTTTGTTTAGACAAAGTGTTGAGCTTTGTGTACATTTTCTTGAGCTTGATGATGAAGTTCAAACCAAAGGCTTCTTTGAAGACTTGGTGCTAAGAACTCTAAAGCTCACTTTATGTTGTTAAGATACATATTGGGTTAAGGTTATAATGTTCCTTTAAAGTCTTGTAAGAGCTCTAGTTAAGATAAAATGAGATTGCATACATGTTTATGTTTATGCCTTGCATATCATGTTTATTTTGATGCCATCACTAAACTCTCAAGAATAACTAAATGAACTTGCATTATCATGTTTAAATTTCCAAGCTTGCATTTCATGTTTATATTTCAAGTCATCACTTAATCTTTAAAGATAATAATGAGGTTGCATCTCATATTTATTTTATGCTCTCACTTTATTTTCTAATGAAGAGTAAAATAAGTGCATATCATGTTTAAGTTTATGTCATCACTTAAATATCCTAGAGCTCAAAGACTTGCCCAAGTATCTTGCATAAAGTTTTAGAAAATGGAGGCATTTCAAGAATGCCATTTGGCCTTGTGATGATGATGATGGACTTGAGATGAGTTCATCTAATCATAAGTGCTCATAGTCTAAGTCTTGGAATTTTTCTAAGCTTAGGTGTATTTAAAGAACATTATGAACAAAGTTTTATGTTTTAAATCTATTCCTTGAGCTAAATAATTTAGCTACTGACCTAGCACATGTTTATGTGATTTTAATGAGATTAATTGGTTTCTAAAAGAGTTTTGAGTTCCTAAAATGATTCCAAGAGAAACTAGCAACTTATATGCTTTTAAATCATGAAATTATGTGATTACATGAGCTTTGTTTGGTTCTGCCTTGGTGTTTGGCCACTGTATAAATTCTGTTTTATGGTGTTAAAATGTGTAAAATTATGTTTGAGTGAAGCAAGGAATGATTTAGGGAAGTTAGGAAAGAACAAGTAACTAGAAAGGATTTAAAATGTGAATTCTAGAACACTTAGATGCACAAATTATGAATTCTGTTCCAGCATAATTGAACTTAAGAAAAATGGTTTATAATTAGTGGATATGTGTAGGAATCCCTCATAATTGGTTTAGGAGTTAATTATAGAGCTTTAGGCGAAGATTGAACTTAGAAAGGGTCAAAGACGGAGATTCTAGGACCCCATAATCATAAGATGAAATTCTCCAAGGTGATGAGGTGCTGTTTGGTTATGATAGCAAGCATAAACTTTAGAGGAAATTATAGGTAATGATCCCTTAGGTGTGATAAAGATTCATAATGGATGTTAGGATAATTGAAACACAAGTTTAAGACTCGTAAGGGTCAAAGCATAAGATACCATGAGATAGAAGGTGTGATGTGAGAATGAGATCGAGTGTGTATACTCATAATGATTGTGAAGGAATGAATTCCATGGATATGTGACCATATGTATGTTTGAGACATGTTGTTGTGATAATGTGATATATTATGCTTGAGATTCATAAGAATGCGGAATATGAAATGAGTTTAGGAGGGTATGCTCCTAATGATAAGAGATTTACTGATTGAGATATTTCATGAGAATAACATGTGTTGTTGAGTTATGTGGCATACCTCAAATTTGAGGAAATTTGGAGTATAGTCGTATGCCTGCGAATTTTCGTCAAATTTGAGGGACTTGAGAAAGTTTTGAAAAGAATGATTTATATGTGACATGTCGAGACGCATTTCTCCTGCTACGGTGAGGAGAAGGAAACCGTGGGGGTATGGTCATGGAGCCATCCAGAAGCGGACAATGTCACTAGTCTTAACCAGATGATGCGTTTCGTAGGTTAAGGCGTACTTCTCCTATCCAGTGAGGAGAAGGTAAACCGTGAGGGCATCGACATCAGCCAAAGCGGACAAAGTCACTCTTAACCAGTTGATGCGTTTCAGAGAAGGAAGAAAGTCCCATGATGGGTGATTCCTTAGGTCCCCTGCATACTCTGGGAGTCGGGATTGTTATTTTTATGATTATGATTCGCTTATCAAGAGGATAAGTAAGATCTAGTGACGACTAGTTAAGGTATGAGCTCATAGCCTAGTATCAGGGTCGGTTCCTATTTTTACATACCATGATGTCACAAGTTGAGAAATGAGAAAGACATGCCACTTATATGAGAACTAGTTGATGATTATATGTTTTAATTGTTTGCTGCCTAAAGTATTGCCATGCTTTCATGTTCTGCTATGCTGCATACATGCATTAAGATCATCCTAAAAGACACGAACCTTGGATAATTATCTTTTATGAAAACTTCATAATGAACCTTGCATGCTTAACCTTTTTATAATAAACCCAAGGTTCCTGGGACGTAAACGATGACACTAGGATAGAGGATTTCCCTACTGAGATTCTTTAGCAAGATTCTCACCCCTCTCTATTTCTCTTTTGGTTACGTCTTCAGGGCGATGGCGTCGTTCGTGATTTTTGTTGAGCACCAGTGTGGGAGTGCACTACGATCCGGATCACCTGTCCTATCACTTTGAGGGTCACTGTGCTGTGCGGATTTTTACATACATGGGTTGCCCATTTGCATTCCTGTCTCTAGTTTTTGTTTCACCCGGACCTCTCCCTTCGCGACATACGATCTCGAGAGGACGCGGCCCAACGACGAGGGAGCGGACGGAGAATCCCCTTTTCCATCCCTTTTCGGAGAGTCTCCTCCCGTTTCCATGGACATTGGGAGGGCAGTGAGGATACGGTCACGCGCGGAGACTAGCATGACGCCTGGATGCGCCACGCCAAGGAGGTCATGTCTGTCCATCTTCCCGTCTACACACACCCAGAAGCTTGCACGCTCATTGGGTATGTACCTTCGAGGGACGAGGAGGCGCCACCAGTAGCTTGAGGGAGTGGGTAGTCGCGGCTTGGGTTTTATCTTTTGGGACTTCCTATGTATTCGCCATTTATGTAACATCCTCCCAAGTACAATGTCATCCTTAAGTCATGACATTATGCTTAGGAGTTGTTACTTATAAATTAGCGGACCTTTCTTAGTTATCTATAGCAATATTGATCAGTTCGAGTAGTAACTAATTCATGGTTCTACTAAATATATACAACGAATACACAAAACATTTATTTATTTCATAAGTAAATACAAAAGGAAGCTCTTTTATGAGCTTGAATACATACATGTTCTCTACTTCGTTTACAAACATATACACACCACTAAGTACAATATAATAAAAACACTAACTACTAAACTACTGCGATCGATTCCTTTAGTGTAGCAACCTCGTAGTCCTCTGGATCAACCTGAGGCGACACGGAAACACAAAAACGTAGGGGTGAGAATTACACAATTCTCAGTAGGATAACTCCCAATACACAATCATAAATGTCATCGTCATCGCCCAAGCCACTTCGGTTTATTAGAAAAATGTGATCATGTAACGTAAACTAAAGATTCATTTTAAAGTTTCAAAATCATCTTTCCGAAGTGGGTAGCTTTTATTATTCAATCACTTAATATACACACATAATACTACTCAATAGCATAGTATTACATTTTGAAATATATGTGCCCTCAGGACATGGAGGGGACTTTTTTTTCATGCCCATTAAAAGAGACTTTCTCGTGTCCATTAAAGAGGACCTTTCCGTGCCCATAAAAGGGGACTTTTCGTGCCCTTTACACATTTAGGGGACTTTCTACCCTCCACATAATATAGGAGACTTTCATTTCTCTACTTAGAACATATACCATCATCAAGTTCACATATAAACAATCAATCACAAATGACTCTCATTCATTTCTCATAAACCAAACCTTAAAGTCACTATCATGCATTCATACACCATAGACTTGGAATAGATATCAAACTATCATAATTTCTAGCCATTCTCACATTCCAGCACCTTGGCAGAGTTATTGTTCTGGGTACAACATTTAATTACCATATCAAACGACTATCCCAAGAGCCACGAAAATTTGTATGACACTTTTAATGTGTCTAGGATAACCTGTAAAAATTTCAGGATAAAAAGAGCTCTATAGCTACTTCAGTAAAATATACAAGTCTAGTGGTCAGGGGCCACCAACTCACAGACCATATCCGGGTTCCCTTAATTTTTAACCCTAGAAATTGATGGAACCAATGCATAAGAAAATTCACAGTGACACTTCAATATGTTATTGACTTTGGGTAAAAATTTCATGAGCTAGATCAATCAATTGCTATAATAATAAATTCGGACAAATTTGTTACTTCAGTTTCAACAACCAGGACAGCATCAGACACATTTCGGTTCTTGATTTTCTTGAGGCAGAAAACTTTAAAATTAACACCCAAGAAAATTCATGTAGTCAGTTTAAGATGTCCACTACAACATATAATTTTTTTAGATCATTTAATTACCCACAAATATACCATAAAATTCATGATTAATGACTGCTTCCAGGAAAACTAGGAATCCGCAGCCTAGTCCCAATTTCCTTTGATAAAAACCCCTTTAACACCATCCAAACACACCAACAAAATTCACACATCAATATCAACATCATATCAGTCAATAAAACCAAAATTTTCGGACATATTTCAACCTAAAACAGATCGGAAAAATTTGACAAGAAAAGGCAGCACAAACCCTACTTGTAGTAACTTAGTGGATCCTTGGCTCCAAGATGATCCAAGCTTGATTCCTTCCACTCCAAAGCTACCAAACCAACTTCAAACCCTCCTTAAATCAGTGAGGGAGTGAGGTATCAGGTGAGGATTGATGGAGATTTGAGATTTTAATCGGTTAGATTTGTAGGTATTGATGTGTAGAACAAGTTTAATGAAGGAACTTTGAGGTTTCCACAACTCTAGGCTAGGGTTTTTGGGCTTAGAACTCAAGATCAAGCTCAAGAAGATGAAAATGGTGGCTGGTTCTTCTCTCCTTGAAGGCTGCATGAAATTTTGGAGAAGAAAATGATAAAGTTAGGTGGCTTGGAGGAGAAGTTGATGACTTGTTTATTTTGCATTGAATGCTTGAAGATATTTTGTGGTAAAGCAAAATGGATGGCTAAGATTTAATCTTGGATTCCAAGATTAAATCTTGGCCTTCCACATACTCTAAAGAGGTGGATATTATCCATTGGTTATGATGGAAATATCTTTGGGTGTTAGAAGGACACGAAATCTCACGAACGGGTAAACACTCCCGATTGAACCGATATTGTCCGAAAATTAATTTTAAGTATAAAATTATCATTCCCACCTATTTCTAACCTTATTCCCATGTTTTCCTAATTTTGGGCATCTTCTGGAGCGAATCTAGGGTTTAGCTTCAGGCGAGCAGATAGAGCAAGGTTACTATCCGGCCCAAAAAAAATTTTTTTGACAGGTCCATTGGGCCGCCCTCATCATTTTTAAACTATTAGATTTTTGAAATTAAGATTAATAAAGCTCAAATTAATTTTTAATTAAATTTTAGAGTGTTACATTAAATGTAACGCAACGGGACGAGGAGGGAGTGAGATCCGGGAGGCACGGACAAGGAGCGGCTCCCTCCAAGCGGAGGGGTACATGAATGAACCGATTACACACCCGAACGAGAGGATCTAGTTCATAGGTATGGGACTATACAGTTAAGGAAGGCTTATATGAATTGATTGGTACTACCTATGCCACAAAGATGCATCTTTCTTCGGTAGCCCATCATGAAAGAACTCCATAGTTAAGTGTGCTTGACTTGGGATAATTTTGGGATGGGTGACCTCCTGGGAAGTTTTCAAAAAGCGTGTAAGTGAGGACAAGCACGCTGAAAGACCCGTGTTGGTTTGTGGGGACATCGAATCCATAAAGTAGTAGGGATGTTACAAATGGTATCAGAGACTGCACCTTCCGTACGGTGTGGTTCGGGACGAACCGGGCGGAAGCTGGTGGGCATGTAACGCCGGGGACGAGGTAGGGAGTGATCGCGATGCGGGAGGCACGGACAAGGAGCGGCTCCTGCCTCCAAGCGGAGGGTACATGAATGAACCGATTACACACCGAACGAGAGGGATCTAAGTCTGTATAGGTATGGGACTATACAGTAAGGAAGGCTTATATGAATTGATTGGTACTACCTATGCCACAAAGATGCATCTTTCTTTGGTAGCCCATCATGGAAGAACTCCATAGTTAAGTGTGCTTGACTTGGGGTAATTTTGGGATGGGTGACCTCCTGAAGTTTTCCCAAGAAGCGTGAGTGAGGACAAAGCACGCTGAAAGACCCATGTTGGTTTGTGGGGACAGTGGCAATCCATAAAATAGCAAGGGATGTTACAATTTATGTTTCCTGTATTTTATGTTTCATGTATAAGCTCTCCCACTAGTATGAGTAAGACTTTATGTTTTATTTCAGTTGTGTATTAAACTATGATATCTATATTATGATGGTTGTTTCTATGGTTGAGGTGTTTTTACTTGCTTTATATTGCATGATTTATTTCCTTATCCGCTTAACGTTCTGCACATGTCACATGCATTGGTTCGTATTTTGTTTTATAAGTTAAAAAAAAAATTTACGTATTTCCTAAGTAATTTTATGAATGAGTTTAAAAGGAAGTAATAACTAATAATTAATCTCAATATGTCCTAGGCGTGTTTGGGTTAAATATTAGGGTGTTACACAACTTGAATCAGTGATGGAGGTAGAAGGCAAAAGCTTCAAGATTCAAGATTCAAGCTTTCAAAGCAAAGTAAAGAAAAGATGGAGGTAGGAGGCAAAAGCTTCAGGCTTCAAGCTTACCTTCAAGCACGCATGAAGAAGGCAAAAGGGTGAGACAGGATGTCGTCGATGGCAAGGCAGTGGCACCGTAGGGCGACATGGAGGGGCGGGCGAGCGGATGAGGGCATAAGGATCAAGTGGGGCGCGTTGATGGCGACGGTGCGAGTGAGGGAGGCGGCATGGCGGGTGCAATGTGTCGGCGGTTGGTCCTCTGTTCTCTTAAAAAGAAATAGGGAAAAGGGGCACTTTGGAAACTAGGTTTGGCTTTGGCACTTTGGTATTAGAAAGGAAAATGGGCAAAAAGCCAACAACATGATTCATTAACTTTTTTTTCACCCAAAATGACATCGTTTTGCATCTTTGTTTTTTTTTAAAAAAAAACAATGGACCACACGACTAGGTTTCAGGTTTCCGTTCCAGGTTGTTCAGGTAGTTCTTGGGCGGTTCTGTGGAGGCGGTTAGTCCAACTTGGATGGACAGGTCCGGATTCACAGTTATCAAGGTCTAATTCGATTTTCAGAACATTAATAGTAACTTTTGGGGCCCATAGGTACAGACAGAAACCTTGTAGCTAAGACCAGGAGATCTTCTAGGCCAAGGGAAGGTAGGATAATGGTTAGAATAGAGTATTAGGCTAAGGGTTGATTACAAATAATATTTTAATTTCCCAGGTATGGTATTTTATCTATTCGATAAAAATTTTGTGTGTAATTTTTAACATCGAAAAGTTTAGACAATGCTACTCATCTTAAGCGGAGTGGATGACCAAGATTCAATCTTGACTAGCAAGACCAATCCTACCAACCACTTCATTTTCTTTAAAAGAAAGAAATAAAAAATTTAACTAGATAAATACTAAACCTAACCTAAGATAAGAACAACATAGCCACCTTATTCCTTCTTCATCATTTCGACCAACCTTTAAACACACATCCTTCCATGTTTTTTTCTTCCCAAACCCTAACCCTAGCTTCCAAACCCCAAAACCCTAGCTCTAAAACTCTAAAACTACAAGCTTCTTCCACTAAACTTCATTTCTTTTCTAATCTACAAGATTAACCAATTAGAATTTTGATTCATCACCATTTTCTAGCTTGAGCCATCATATACCATTGCGAAGGAAGGACTGAGGGCTATTTGGAAGAGTTTGGAGTGAAGAAAATCATTTTAGAGAGATCATCTTAGGCAAAAACCTTAAAAGTTTCAAGAATAGGGCTTTGTAGCCTTTTCTATTCAAATCTATTTATGAAAAATCTTGAATGGTTGAGCTTGATATTTTTGGTTTTATTGTACGTTTACACATATATTTTGATGTCTTTGCATGGGTGGGGTAGGTTGAAGTTATTAGGAAATCATTTTTGTCAAAACAAGTATTAAACTATGCTACTGAAAATTTAGATTTATGTAACACCCTGCCAACTTCTACATTCTTCTCGAGTACTAACATGGTAGTTAGCGGGGTATTACTAATGTTTTGAATATGCACTAGTCGTAACATGCAGTAATAAATAAGTGTACTACATACATAGTCGTAGCCAAAATCAAATAGATATATATGGACCTTAAGTTACAATATATACATTATCATAAGAGGTAACCAGAACAACCCCTAACTAGTCAAAATCTCTCTAGTGAACAAGACTAGTTCCCCTTCCAGAAAACCCAACCTGCTCAAAATAACATCCAGATACAACGTAGCAAAAGAAGACTAATAATACGTTAGTCTCAGGCCAGTAAGGTCCTAAGACTATCCTATTACTATGTACAATGCATCCATCTCAAGAGGTCTCTACTCCTCATGCAGACGTTGGCCATCAAGGCGATGACCTCACCTCCGCTGGGCACGGGGTCCTCGGAGGATCTGAGTCAGATGAGGAGGATGACGAAGCAGGTGCGTCTCCTGGCTGATATACGAGTGGAGCGAGGGGATCTCAAACGCTCCAGGATGGGCCATATGAAGGGGCACACGGTCATAAGGAAAAGCGGTCGAAGTCGCGGCAAAGACCGAAGTATTGAAGGAGCGATCAAAGAACATGTAGATAGAAACTGGGAATAACCAACGCGTACATGCAATCCAAAGGATCGTATTGCCACACCCATTGTGGCGAATCAGAAAAACACCAAGGACGGCATCTGTTAAATGAACAATATAATACATACAACTGCAAGGGTGAGAATATTATAAAATTCTCAGGAGGGTAGTTCCCCCATACTACACACAGTAGGCATAAGCAATTCATGCATATACAATATTCATACAAAATCATACACAACAATCTTGAAACCGTCCAGGGAAACTAAAGATAATATCACAATAATTGATCAAGTAATAATATGTACAATCAAAACTCCATTTCTCATATCTTTCTCAATTTTATCAACATAGGGAAGGCTTATTCTCATAGAGAGATACATTCACATTTCACAAGGACCATAGACTCAGGACATGAGCTCATTCCTATTAAGATCAGAACTTCATTTTTTTCCATTTAGGATCACTCAGGGTCTATGCCTAGCCAATACGTCTATTGACTCATAACTTTTCTAGGGAAGTCCTTCTTTTTGCCTTCCTTCTCAATTCTTTCTAAGCCTTGTTTCTGTTTTTCCCATATGTTTCAAACATACAGTAAGATATGTACATACTATCATAGAATTTCAGCCATTTCCACATCTCATTATCCTGGAGGAATTGAAGTCCCAGGCACAACAATTTATTACCATACCAAACAACCACTCCAACCTTAAGGAAAATTTCACATGACACTTCAATGTGTCTAAAACAACCTGTAAAAATTTCAGGGCAATCAGAGTTATATAATCACTTCAATAAAATAGGCAAATCTGGTGGAAAAGCCACAAATTCATAGTCTAGACTTGTGTTCTCAAAATATTTAGTCCTAGAATTCGATGGAATCATGGTACAAGAAAATTCACAGAGGTATTTAAACATGTTATTAGTCTTGTGTAAAAATTTCAAGAGCTATCTCAATCAATTGCTATGATGAAAAATTCGGGCAAGTTTGTTACTTCAGCTCAACAATTCAGACGCAAGTTACAATTCGGTTCCTAATTGTTTTGAGGCATCAAACCTTAGAATTAACCCTAGAAAATTCGTATGTTTAGTCTAAGAGGTTAACTACAACATATAATTTTCATAGCTCATGAAACCACCCACAAAATTTCCAGAAAATTCGTGAAAAGTTATGATTCCAAACGAAATCAGTCCAGCAACCTAGTTCCAATTTCACTTGAGAGAAAACCTATTTTAAAACCAGCCAAACACAACACAAAAATTCATACATCAATATCAAAATGTTAATCATCAATATCATCAAAATTTTCGGAATTAGGGCAAGCTAAAACAAAATTGAAAAATTTCATAAGAAAGGCGAAAACCCTACTCTTGAAAGTTCAGCAAGTTTCTATCTCTAGCTTGCTTCAAGGTGGGATTTCTTCACAACCAAAACTCCCCACACAACGTCAAACCCTCCTCTGAT
>JAMLFY010000965.1:0-19595 GCA_030441495.1 Dalbergia oliveri
CCAATGAGAAAACCATTACTTTTCTTCCCGTTCTCATTAGACCTAAGAAACCCATAAGTCTTTACATAACGCGGAGAATGACGTGTAAGGGTGAGAGAAATTATATTTTCCTAGCCGTGTGATGTAGACTTTTACAATATCGATGAGATACCGATAGTAAGAAATTATCCCGAAGTATTTCCTAATGAGATACTAGAGTTTCCCTAAGAGAGAGATAGAGTTTTCCATAGAATTGCTTCCAGTGAGGTCCCATATCCATAGCCCCATACAAGATGTCCCCATTAGTTGACCGAGTTGAAAGCTCAGGGAGGATTTATTAGAGAAAAGTTTGTCAGACCTAGTGCGTCACCTTGGGGAGCCCCTGTGTTGTTCTGTAAAGAAAAAGGATGGGAGTATGAGGATGTGTGTTGACTATAGGCAATTGAATAAAGTGGACTGAAGAACAAATACCCTTTGCCTAGGATAGATGACTTGATGGACCAGCTTAAAGGTAAGGTATTTCTAAGATTGATTTGAGGTCAGGTTACCACCAAGAATTAGGGTGAGAGATGAAGATATACCAAAATCCTTTTGAACCCGATACCCATTTTGAGTTTGCAGGAATGTCCTTTGGATTAACCAATGCTCTGCAATTTTTATGGATTACATGAATAGGATCTTTAGACCCTATTTAGATCAGTTTGTGGTTGTCATAGATGACATTCTCATCTACTCTAAGACCCACGAGGAGCATGAACGCCACCTAACTATAGTACTGGAAATCCTAAGGAAAAGAAACTATATGCCAAGCTTTCTAAGTGTGAATTCTAGTTGGATGAGGTGAAATTTTTAGGGCATGTAGTATCTAAGAAAGGAATTGTTGTAGATCCTAGTAAGGTGGAAACGTTAAACCTGGAAAGACCAACCACGGAATCTAAAGTAAGGAGCTTCTTAGGTTTAGCTGGTTATTACCGTCGGTTTATCAAGGGATTTTCCCAGTTTCCCTTCTTTTGACTAAGCTAACTAGGAAAAACACCTCTTTTTCATGGACCCCGAGTGAAAAGAGCTTTCAAGAGTTGAAACACAAGCTAACCTCAACCCCATTTTAGTGTTACTCGACCCCAATGTGCCTTTCGAAGTGTACTGTGATGCTTCAAGGAAGGGTTTGGGTTGTGTACTCATGTTATAGGCAAGTGGTGGCCTATGCATCGAGGCAACTCAAGCCACATGAGGCAAATTACCCCACCCATGACCTTGAGTTAGCGCGTCGTGTTTGCTCTAAAGATTTGGAGACACCATTTATACGGAGTGAGGTTTAGGTGTTTTCGATCACAAGAGTTTGAAATATCTCTGATCAAAAAGAGCTAAACATGAGGCAAAGAAGGTGGATGGAGTTTTTAAAAGATTATGATTTTGGTTAAACTATCATCCAGGTAAAGCTAATGTTGTAGCTGATGCCCTAAGTAGGAAATCCTTACAAGTGTCCCGTTTGATGGTGAAAGAGATTGAGTTAATTGAGCAATTTAGAGACCTCAACCTAGGAATGACCTTGACCACTAAGGGCATAAGAGCTTGTCACCTTAGTGTGACGAGTGAATTCAAGGAAAGAATTGCTCAAGCCCAAAGGAAATACAGGAATTTCAAGAGACCTTAGAAGGAAGAGCTGATAAGTTGAAAGGTTTTACCCAAGGGAATGATAGTTTATGGAGGTTTGAAGGTCGTATATGTGTACCTGCTAGTGGTGACCTCCGAAAGGATATTTTGGAGGAAGCCCATAAGAGTCATTTCACCCTCCATCCTGTGCCACCAAGATGTATCAAGATTTGAGGAAGATGTTCTGGTGGCCTGGATTGAAAAAGGATGTGTGCACATGGGTGAATAAATGCTTGGTATGTCAAAAGGTGAAGATTGAGCACCAAAGACCCTCTAGAATGTTGCAACCCCTATCAATCCCCGAGTGGAAGTGGATAGTATCTCCATGGATTTTGTAATTTACTACGAGGACCCAAGCGAATCATGATGCCATTTGGGTAATAGTGGATCGCTGACTAAGTCAGCCCACTTTTTACCTATTAAGGTGACTTATTCCTTGGATAGGTTAGCACAGTATATATTCAGGAGATAGTAAGGTTACATTAGACCGTCACGATAATTCTGATATCGCGATTCACGTCACGGTTTTGGGAGCCTTTCAGAAGGCATTTGGTTCAAAGCTCGTGTTTGAGACGTTATCACCCCAACGGACGGTCAATTGAAAGAACTATCCAAACTTTGGAGGACATGTTGAGGGCATGTGTTTTAGATCAAAGAGAGAGTTGGGATAAGTACCTTATTATTGAGTTTGCATATAACAAGAGTTATCATGCAAGTATCGGTATGGCACCATACGAGGCCCTTATGGAATTGAAGTGTCAATCACCTCTATGTTGGTATGAGCCCTAGAGCAAAGTCTACTCTGAACCTAATATTGTGAGGGAAACAACAACAAATTAAGAAAATTAGGGATAAAATCACGCTCAAAGTCGACAGAAAACTATGCGGACAAGCGGCGAACCGCTAGATTTTCAAGAAGGGGACCATGTGTTCCTAAGAATCACCCACCACAGGCATAGGACGAGCAATGAAAGTAAAGAAATTGAGCCCAGATTTCTTGCCCATTTGAAATCCTTAGCAAAGTAGGATCTGGAGCTTACCGTATAGCCTTCCCCCAGTCTGTCCAACTTTCATGATGTTTTCCATGTCTCCCAGTTAAGGAAATATCATTCTAACCCAAGTCATGTACTAGAGCCAGAACATGTACAATTAAAAGATGACCTAACATTTAACTTACCACCCACGAGAATCATTGACCGAGGAATTAAGCAATTAAGAAATAAGGCTTGTACCCTGGTCAAAGTAGCATGGGGACGAGGTGAAACTGAAGAATTCACATGGGAGCTGAATCACATGCAAGCACAGGACCCGAACTGTTCTCAGTAACAAATTTCGAGGCGAAATTCTTTTTAAGGAGGGAGGATTGAACGCCAACTTTTACTATCATTTAGAAATTACCGAATTACCCTAGGTAATTCTTATATAAATTTGAGACCTAACAATCCTCAATAAAGGAATATAACATTAGAAAAGAAGTTATGAGCAATTCCTGAAGAGTTGCAAACCCCGAATTTCTGACGTGTAAAATGACCAAAATGCCCCTGAGGTTATTTTACTCAGAAATGAGGATCGTGGGCCCACCCATCCTCAAGGGGATGTTTTGATGATAATAGGGGATTGTTTGTGTTATGTGTGTTAATAGAGGAGAAGAATCTCAATTTTGAGTTTCGACGCGAAATGACCAAAACGCCCATGCGGTTTAAATTCCATTTGTGCCGACTTAGCCTTGAACCTCACTAAAATGTTTTAAAAGGTGTTTTTAAGCTATGATTAACCATTGGTTAAGTTCGAATGGCCCAGTAATTTTTGAGCAAATGACCATTTTGCCCCCGCTTTGTAGTTTTGCAAATTTTGAGATTTTTATTCGTCTAAGAAACCTAAGCAATATTAGGCTCAAATTAAAGCTTATTAAATTCTAATTACTAATCTAGAGTCAAAATTATTTATTTAGATTGATTAGAACCTAAAATTGCTTAAAACACCCAAATTGCTTAGTAATTCACTTAAGCCCTTAACCGTAAATTCTCTAAATTGCATGAATACCTTGCCTACACCTAAATAATACATGGAACACACAAAATCCTCTTCCACAAGGCTGTAATGGCTAAAATTATTGAGTAATAAGTCAGAAAATTATTACACAAAAATCCAAAGAATGAAAACAAAGAATCATGAAAACATGGAAACATGATTCCATGTTTTAAGCCACCAAACAAAATGATTTTTCTTCCTTATTTTTTTTCCTCTAATTTTTGGTCAGATTTCCTTCCTTCCTTTGTCCATTTATGAGCTGCAAAATCTCTATAAATAGGCATGCTTGAAGATAGTTTAGATGCTTAGTTCATAACTTACACAAATTCTAGTCTTAGGAGCACCAAAAGCTTTCTTTCTTTCTTTCTCTTGGCCGAATTCTCCCTTCAGCTTTTCAAGGATATTTTGCTTCATTTCACTCAAGGAAACCAAGTTCTCTTCCTTTCTTTCAAATCAAATTAGGTAGGGAGGTGTTTCTAAGTTCATTTTATGCTAAGACAAGTTATGTTTCTAGCTCAAAAATGATGTTTTCATGAGCTTTCTTTTAAGTTTTCATTTTCAGTTTCTTCTTCCTTTCTTTTTAAAGTATTTTGGCCATATGGCCTAGCTTATGATGAGACCATGGTTTGATGATGAGATTCTTGAGTGTTGGTTGCAAAGCTTTCACAAGTTAGATCTCTAAAACTTGAAGGTTTCACTAGTTTCCAAAGCTTCTAAAATTTCAGTTTTTCTTTCCTTATTTTCCTTTCATGGTTTCGGCCAAATGGCCTAGGAAGGAATGAAATGATGGCTTGATGATGAGGACCTTGAATATGGGTTGTAAATCCATCACAAGTTAGGCCTCTAAAGCTTGAACATTCCATTTAATGCAAAACTTTAAAGAATAATGTTTTTATCTTGAGGTTTGAATATGAAATATGTATTTTTACTTTGTCTTGCTAAGATACATATATTGGGTTGAAATCATAATTCTCTTAAAGTCTTGAAGGAGCTCTAGTAAAGAGATCAAGTGAACTTGCATCCATGTTTAAGTTTATGCCTTGCACAGCCATATTTATTTTATGTCATAACTAAATAAATGAACTTGCATATCTCATGTTTAAATTTCAAGCTTGCATTTCATGTTTAAATTTCAAGTTGTCACTTAATCTCTAAAGATAATAAAGAAGTTGCATCTCATGTTTATTTTATGCTCTCACTTTATTTTATAATGGCTAAAAGAATCAATGCATGGCATGTTTATTTTATGTCATCACCTAAAAATCCTAGAGCTCAAAGACTTGCCTATGAATCATAAGCGAAGAAATGAGATAATTGGAGTTAAAGAATTTATTCTTTAAGAAGTCTTGAGAATTGGAGCTTAAAAAAAAAATGTAATTCTCATCTCCCTTTCCGGACGTGCGGACTACCGCCGATTGCTTAAGATTCTTCTCCCTCTCATTGGCCCCGTCAATTACGCGCTCCAGCTTTTTGCATCATGTTTATATTACAAGTTCTTGCATCATGTTTAATTTTCAAGTTATCACCTTAAATCTTAAAGATAAAGAAATGGAATTGCATATCATGTTTATAATTCCAAGCTATCACCTTATAAAGATAAGATTAAAATAAGGTTGCATAGCATGGTAATAATTCTAAGATGTCACCTAAATCTCTAAAGCTCAAGACTTGCTCCTTTTATCTTAAGTGAAAGATTTAATTATGAACATTCTTTCAAGTTATAAATCGGTCCCATGGTTAAGTTAGGCCTAAAGTCCTATGACTTCTTTCAAGTTTAACAAAAAGAATTAGTTCTAAAAGAGTTTTAAAACTTTGTAAGAATTTTATGGGAAGCTAGTAATTTATGTGTACTTAAAATGTGATTTGATGCTTATTAAGAATTTGGTGTCATTGATTGATTCCCTGGTTTGTATGTTATAGTTGCTGTTGCAAACAATGAAAACTTATGCATGAAATAAAGACATATTCTGTTACCTGGAAGAAGTGTATTACTGGAAGAGTGCAATTAAATTCTGGCTAAGGAAAGATTTGGTATTTAGCGTGTCCATTGTGACCCACCTCTCTTTCCTGGAATCTCCTAGATGCATGATTACAGTTGTATATATTATTTCGGCATAAGACTATAAATGAGAAAATGTTATGATGATTATGAATGAAGAATTGTATTATGATATAACATGCAAAGACTTAAAGGTGACTCTAAATATATGAGAAAATGATCCTTTGGACCCATCAAACTATAGGCGTGAAAAGGTGATTCTTGCCCCCTAGTCGTTCTCTCAAAAGGGTAGAGACGAAATTTTTACTTATCAAAAGGGATAAGTATGTGCTGGTGACGACTAGCAAGGTATGAGCTCATAACCTAGATTACTCCCAAAAGGGTGGAGTATAGGGTGGCCCAGGAAAATGATGATGAAAGTAACTTTAAGTCACCTAAGAAACTAAGTAAATGCATTATGTGAATATGATGTTCTGCTATGCATAGTATTTATGAGATGATGATGAGAAATATGATGTTCTGCTATGCATAGTATTATGAAATGATGATGAGGAATATGATGTGATTTTATGCATAACTATGTTATTATATATGAAAGGAAAAGTTCATTATAAACATGACATGCTAAGTTTATGATGCATTATAAGACGCATGATTAAAATGATGGACCTCTGGAAAGTATATTTCCAAACTAATAAATGAATCTTAGCATGCTCACTATTTTCATAATGAAACCGAGGTTCCTGGGACGATGATGATGACATGATACATATGAGGTGAGTACCCTACCGAGATTCTTTTATAAGTTTCTCACTCCCCTTTCTTTCTTTCCATCTCGTCTTCAGAAAGTGATGGTGATGTTCGTGATTCCCTGATGCTCTCACCTGGTAGATGCACGTGATCTTGTGAACCAGCTTATTATCCTTGAGGAACGTATTGCTAGACCTTGAGCGTGAACTCTGATATCTATTCCTATCCTGAAGTGTTATAAATAGGTGCCATTAATAGATGTTTTTCCATCCATATATTATTTATGTTTTGTTAGATTGCCTACATCTAGCTTAACTCTGTTGATAGGCAAAATATCTATGTGAAATGTAATTATGGATATCATATGATAGAGCCAATATGATGTGTTCTTCATGATATGTCTGTTTATTTTCTGCTTATCCGATTATCATCCACGTTATGCGTGACTCACGTTTTCAATTATGTTTAAAAAAAAAATGGCTCGTAATTTCACTAAGTATTTTCAAAGCATGATTAAGGAACTGAAGCAAAGAGTAAAGTCTAGTAATTAATCAGACGACCTAGGTGTATTGGGTTGATTATTATGTTAACCGACTATGCTTTAGAGGCATGTTACAATAGTATGTCATGTATAGTGCTTAGCTATTAGAGATAAGCCATAGGATTAGCATTCATGACCTTGTTGGCTTGCTGTGCCATGGTAACTAGCTCATGTAGCTTGGAATATTGAGCCTGATCACTTGTTTGTTGACTTGTATGCTTAGGGACCAATGGCACCTCGAGAGATAATAGGAACGCAAACGAAGGCGAACAAGGGATGATACTGCAATTGCTTACGTGATGGCTAGAGCAATGGAACTCATGTTCGATCGTATGAATCAACCAGGGATGCTGTCAAGGTCCCCGCTGAGAAGCCATGGAACAAGCTCATTTTGGAAGTTCCGCAAGGCTAATCCCCCAACCTTCCGTGGAGCTTTGAATCCAATAAGGCCGGACGAGTGGATCAAAACATGTAAAAGATCTACTCGTTGTTGCCTGTCGGTAGGAACAATAAAGTCACCTTTGCTGCCACATGATGGAAGCCAACGCAAAGTTTTGGTGGACTCTGATGAGCCAGAACCTCTGTTAGCCATCAATTGGGAGCTGCCCAAGACGTACTTTATGAGAAGATTTCCCTAGTCCTGAGGAACGCAAAGGACATTGAGTTCATGCAATTAGTCCAAGGTGGATCCCGTTGTCGCCCACCCCTTAAGTTTGAAGAATGATCAAGTCCTCTTGGTTTTCCAAGGGAACCCAATGAGATTTGGAAGTGCGTTAAGCATGAGCCCTTGGTTGAGGGCCGAACTTAACTTTGCTATGGCACACATGGAGATTAGGGACTTTTGACCCTAGTCAACAAGTGTCCATTGAAGAGTGGCATAAGAAGCTTGTGCCGAGGGCAGAATGTCCCCGTGGTTTGGGACCTCAAACCCGAAGTTCAAGCCATCAAATCAGATCAACCGAGGAACCATTACCATCCCTACCAATCTAATAAGTTCAAGCATCAACAACACCAACAACAACATCCTCAACAACAACAACAAAGAGGACCTAACAACCAACCATTCTGGCAACACCCAGGCTTGCCCTAATGGCCGTGGAACCGCAACCATTGGAGGAGTGAAGTGGTCGTCCAACCACAACAACAACAACCAACAAGGAGGGCCCAATGGGAACAAGAACAAGGCACCCCAAGGAGCCCTGACGCTGTCCCCTACCCACAAGCCGTAGAGTGCCGCTGTGGAAGAATCATGGCAATCATCCCGTGAAGCCGAGCAAGGAGATGTTTCAAATGTGGCCAGGCACAACCACTATACAAAGGATTAGAGAGCAATGGAGGACGTCAGTCAAAATCCCGAACCACAACACCAAGGATGGGTCTTTACCCTCAACGCAGAAGACGTCCCAAGATCCAATGACCTCATCGAGGTAAGACGAACTAATGAGAACCTTAACTGTGCTATATGACTCTGTGCTACTCATTCTTTTATCTCACATGCTAGTGTCGAGTCCTTGAATTTGAAGTTTCTAAGCTTCCTTTTGACCTCATTGTTTCTACTCCCATAAACCGTCCCTGACATACATGTAACTGTTGTTTAAATTGTCATGTTATGTTGAAAATAGATCCTTTATCATAGATTTGATTTGTTTACCTTTAAAGACATAGGAGTAATTCTTAGCATGGATTGGCTTTAACTAACCATGTGTTGTTAGAACGTTATACAAAATCTGTTATTTTTCATCATCCTCCTAGCAAGACTAGTCAAACCTTGAAACTCTATGTAAATTCCAGATGTCTTCTGGAGTGGGAGAAAACTAAGGGATATGTCCTTCTAGCCGCTATGATGTAGACTTTTGAGCAAAACATAGATGATATTCTAGTGGTAAGAGAGTATCCGAGGTATTTCCGGATGAGATACCCAAGTTCCTCCTAGAGAGAAGTGGAGTTCTCCATTGAGTTGGTGCCTGGAATTGGACCTACTCCATAGCCCCGTATAGGATGTCACCCTTAGAATTAAAGGAATTGAAAACCCAATTGGAAGAGCTGTTAGAGAAGAATTTTATTAGACCTAGTGCCTCACCATGGGAGCCTCGCTTGTTTGTTAGAAAAAGGATGGGAGCATAAGATTGTGTATAGATTATAGGCAATTGAATCGTGTAACAATGAAGAATAAATACCATTTGCCTAGGATTGATGATCTCATGGACCAGTCAAGGAGCGGTATTCTCCAAGATTGATTTAAGGTCCAATACCACCAATTAGGGTGAGAGATGAGGATATACCTAAAACCGCTTTTACACTTACAGACATTTTGTGTTCGCCGTGATGTCTTTTTTGGACTGACAAATGCACCCCGTGTTCATGGACTATATGAATAGGATCTTTAGACCTATTTATAAGTTCGTGGTTGTTTTCATAGATGATATACTCATCTATTCGAAGACTCACGAGGAGCATGAAAGTCACCTAAGGTTGGTTTTAGAAGGTGTTGAAAGAGAAGAAGTTGTATGCTAAGCTCTCTAAGTGTGAATTCTGTTGGAGGAAGTGAAGTTTTGGACATGTAGTATCAAAGGAGGTATAGCGTCAACCCTAGTAAGATAGAAGCCAATGAATTGGGATAGACCACCATATCGGAATATTAAGCCTTTTGGGATTAGAGGCTATTACCGAAGCTTTATTAAAGGATTTTCCCAGATTTCCTTTCCTAACCAAGCTCATTAGGAAGAACACCCCGTTTTCATGGAATCCCAATTGTGAAAGAGCTTCCAAGAGTTAAAGGAAAGGTTGACCTTTACCCCAGTTTTTGGTTTTACCGACCCCAATGTACCCTTCTAAGTATATTGTGATGCTTCGGGAAAAGGTTTAGGCTGTGTGTTGATGCAAATAGGCAGGTGGTAACCTATGCATCTAGACAACTTAAGCCACAGAGATTAACTACCCTACCCATGACCTAGAGTTAGCCGCCATAGTGTTTGCCTTGAAGATTTGGAGGCATCACTATATGAGTAAGGTTTGAAGTTTCTCCAATCAGAGAGTCTTAAGCATCTCTTTGATCAAAGGAGTTAAACATGAGGCAAAAAGAAGGTGGATGGAGTTTCTAAAGGACTATGATTTCGTTAAGTTACCACCCCAAGGCCAATGTAGTCCCAATGCCTTGAGTCGAAAATCATTACGTTATCCCACATGATGGTCAAGGAAGTTGAGCTGAGAGAAGTTTAGGGACATGAATTTGGGTGTCCGTATCGGAAAGAGTGTGAGACGTGCCATCTAGAGGAACAAGTGGGTTTAACAGAGGGTTGTGATGGCACAAGTAGAAATCAAGGAGTTTAGGGAGCCCGAGGCGGAAGGCTCTGGAAGCTTAAAGGTTTTGAGCAAGGGAGATGGTTTGTGGAGGTTTGAAGGGCAGATTTGTGTACCAGATGGTGACCCCTAGAAAGTATCTTGGAGGAGGCCCATAAAAGCCACTTTACTATCCATCCTGTGCCACCAAGATGTATAAGGATTTAAAGAGATGTTTGGTGGCCCGGATTGAAAAGGACATAGTAGCTGTGTAAGTGCTTAGTCTGTCAAAAGGTGAAGATTGAGCACCAAAAACCTTCAAGAATGTTGCAACCTTTGCCTATCCCTGAATGGAAGCCTGATAGTACACCCATGGATTTTGTAACGCTGACCTAGAACCCAGCTCCATGATGCTATTTGGGTATAGTGGAGGTTGAACCAGTCGGCCATTTCCTACTCAAAGATGCCTTTCCCTAGATAAGTTGGCACAGTCTGTACATCCAAGAGATTGTGAGGTTACATGAAGTTTCATCGATGATAATCTCTTAATTTAAGACCCGGGTTTATCACGTTTTGGGGAGCCTTTCAAAAGGCGTTTGGTTCAAAACTGTGTTTAAGCACGGCTTACCACCCTCAAAGATATGGACAATCGGAAAGAAATATCCAAACATTGGAGGATATGCGAAGGACATGTGTTTTGGATAGAAAAGGAATTGGGATAAGTACTTGCCACTTATCGAGTTCATGTATAACAGACTATCATGCAAGTATTGGTATGGCACCGTATGAGGCCTTGTATGGAAGGAAATGTCAGCGCCCTTGTTGGCATGACTCTTTAGTATTACACCTAAATAATTAACCCAATACACCTAGGAGGATTCTGATTAATTACTAGACTTTACTCTTTGCTTCAGTTCCTTAATCATGCTTTGAAAATATTAGTGAATTACGAGCCATTTTTTTTTTTTTAAACATAATTGAAAACGTGAGCTTGGCTTAACGTGAATGATTCAGAAAAATTTAAAAGACATATAGGAATTTACAAACATCACATCATAATATATTAGCTCCATCATACAGGATCCATAATTACATATCATATATATTTTGCCTACCAAGAATAAGACTAAGTGTAAGCAATCTAATAAGACATAAATAATATATGGATGGAGGACATCCATTAATGACACCTAGTAATAACACTCTAGGGATAGGGCTAGAGAATCTAAAATATACGAGTGAAACTAAGTAGGATTCAAGTTCACCTACCAGGTGAAAACCTCAATGTGATTCACGAACGCTTCCTTCGTTTCTAAGACGAGATGGAAAGAAAAATAGAGGAGTGAGAAACTTATAAAGAAATCTAGGAGGGTACTCACCTCATGATGCATTGTGTCATCATCATCGTCCCCAGGAACCTCGAGGTTATTATGAAATCTAGCATGCTAAGATTGATTTATTAAGTTCGAAAATATACTTTACGAGGTTCGTCCTTTTAATCATGCGTTTATAATGCATCATAAACTTAGCATGTCATGTTTATAATGAACTTTCCCTTTTATCACACATCGGATTTTTTCATCATCATATCATAAATACTATGCATAAAACATCATATTTCTCATTATCAAATCATAAATACTATGCATAGAAGAACATCATATTTCTCATCATCATATCATAAATACTATGTATAGAAGAACATCATATTTCCCATCATCATCTCATAAAATGCTATGCACAGAACATTATACCATAATAGCTATGCACAAGACATGGTGCACATATTTCATTCCTTTAGTGTCCTAGGTGACTTAAAGTCTTTTCATTATCATCATTATTTTCCTTGGGGCCACCCTATACTCCACCCTTTTGGGAGTAATCTAGGTTATGAGCTCATACCTTAGGAGTCATAGCATATACTTATCCCTTTTGATAAGTTAAAATCCTAACTTACCCTTTTTAAGAGAATTTGGCTAATGGCAAGAATCACCTTTTCACCACCTCTAGTCTATTGTCTTAAGGATCATTCTCTTAAACTAAGTTACCATTTTAAGATCACCTTTTCACCACCTATAGTCTGATGGTCCAAAGGATCATTTTCTCAATGAGTTTAAGTCACCATTAAGTCTTAGCATGTTATATCATAATCATCAAGATGCATGAACATTCTCATTGTTTGCAATAGCAATTATAACATGCAAGCTATGAAATCATTCAATAATATCAAATTCTCAGGAAGACATTACATCATCATATAATTTACATTCAAAGCATCAAAAGATGTCATCTAAAATTTTCACAATAGTCCCTTAAATAACCGAAACTAAAATTGGGTAAGCTTAATTATCAAACTAATTACTTATGCATCTAAGGGGTTTATTACCATCAATTATAAGCCTTAGAATGTAACACCCTAATAATTAACCCAATACACCTAGGTTGTATCTGATTAATTACTAGACTTTACTCTTTGCTTCAATTCTTTAATCATACTTTGAAAATACTTAGTGAAATTACGAGCCATTTTTTTTTAAAACATAATTGAAAACGTGAGCCGCGCATAACATGAACGATTAGCAAAATATAAAGACATATCAGAAATTAAATACATCATATCATATTGGCTCCATCATATAACATCCATAATTACATAACACATAGATATTTTGCCTACCAAAAGAGTTAGGCTAGGTGTAGGCAATCAAATAAAACATAAATAATATATGGATGGAAGGACATCCATTAATGGCACCTAGTAATAACACTCCAAGGATAGGGATAGATATCTGAAATATACGAGTAAAACTAGCAGGATCAAGTTCAGACCAGGTGAAAGCCTCAATGTGAATCACGAACGCTTCCTTCGTTTCTGAAGACGAGATGGAAAGAAAAATAGAGGGAGTGAGAAACTTATATAAAGAATCTCAGGAGGGTACTCACCTCATGATGCATTGTGTCATCATCATCGTCCCCAGGAACCTTGGGTTTCATTATGAAATAGTGAGCATGCTAAGATTGATTTATTAAGTTCGAAAATATACTTTACCGAGGTTCGTCCTTTTAATCATGCGTCTTATAATGCATCATAAACTTAGCATGTCATGTTTATAATGAACTTTTCCTTTTATCAACACATATCATCATATCATAAATACTATGCATAAAAGAACATCATATTCTCATCATCATATCATAAATACTATGCATAGAAGAACATCATATTTCTCATCATCATATCATAAATACTATGCATAGAAGAACATCATATTCACATAATGCATTACTTAGTTCCTTAGGTGACTTAAAGTTACTTTCATCATCATTTTCCTGGGCCACCCTATACTCCACCCTTTTGGGAGTAATCTAGGTTATGAGCTCATACCTTGCTAGTCGTCACTAGCATATACTTATCCCTTTTGATAAGTAAAATTTCCGTCTCTACCCTTTTGAGAGAACGGACTAGGGGCAAGAATCACCTTTTCACGCCTATAGTTCATCTGTTCCAAAGGATCATTTTCTCAGGATCACCTTTTCACCACCTATAGTCTGATGGGTCCAAAGGATCATTTCCTCATATATTTTGAGTCACCTTTAAGTCTTTGCATGTTATATCATAATACAATTCTTCATTCATAATCATCATAACATTTTCTCATTTATAGTCTTATACGAAAATAATATATACCAACTTAATCATGCATTTGGAGATTCCAGGAAGAAAGGTGGGTCACAAATGGACACGCTTAAATACCAAGTTTTTCCTAACCAGAACTTTTCCAAATTACACTTTTACAATAATATACTTTCTTCCAGCAACAAGGGTAAATTTTTAAATAACAAAGAATATTTCATTATTTCATGCATAAGCATTCTCATTGTTTGCAACAACAACTATAACATGCAAGCCATGAAATCATTCAATGGAATCAAATACTTAATAAGCATAATCATAAATCCTTACTGAAAGGTGTCTTAAATAACCGAAACTCAGAATCGGGTAACCTCAATTATCAAACTAATTAAGTATGCATCTAAGGGATTAATTACCATCATTACCATTAATCATAAGCCTTAAGAACATTATTAACCCATATGAGGCAGCATAGGCAGGAATCATATTTAAAGCTTTACGGTTGCTTTATGTAGCTAATTTCACTTCTAACATGCATAGAATTATTCCCTCATCAATAAACATAATAATCACAACTTTAAACATATTAAATCATCATCATACATTGGTAATAAACTCAGATTAGTGGCTGAATCATGAACCTATCATAATCACATTTTAAGTGTACATGGAATACTAGTTTCTTGTAAAGTCTTTGCAAGGCCTCAAATTTCTTTTAGAAACTAATTCTTTTTGCTAAACTTGAAAGAATCTTCATGATTAAAATTCTCACTTAAGATAAAAGGAGCAAGTCTTGAGCTTAAGAGATTTATGTGATATCTTAGAATCATAAACATGCTATGCAACCTCATTTTAATCTTGTCATTATAAGGTGATAACTTGGAATTATAAACATGATATGCAAATCCATTTCTTTATCTTTAAGATTTAAGGTGATGACTTGAAAATTAAACATGATGCAAGAACTTGAAATATAAACATGATGCAAGAAACTGAGCGCGGAGTCCGCATGGACCAGGGAGGGAGAAGAAATCTTAAAACCTGAGCGCGGAATCATGGACCTGAAGGGAGAAGAGAATTATTATTACATCTTTTTAAGCTCCAATCTCAAGACTTCTTAAAGAATCAATTCTTTAACTCCAATAATCTTATTTCTTTGCTTGTGATACTTGGGCAAGTCTTTGAGCTCTAGGATCTTTAGGTGATGACATAAAATAAACATGTCATGCGTTGATTCTTTTAGCCATTATAAAATAAAGTGAGAGCATAAAATAAATATGAGATGCAACTTCTTTATTATCTTTGAGATTAAGTGACAACTTGAAATATAAACATGAAATGCAAGCTTGGAAATTTAAACATGAATATGCAAGTTCATTTATTCATTCTTGAGAATTTAGTGATGACATAGAAAGTAAACATGGTTATGCAAGGCATAAACTTAAACATGGATGCAAGTTCATTTTATTTCTTTACTAGAGCTCCTCCAAGACTTTAGAGAAATATAAATTCAACCCAATATATCTTAGCAAGACAAAGTGAAAAATACATCTTTCAAGTTCTAAACTCAAGATCATAAAAACATCATAAAAATATTATTCTTTAAAGTTTTGCATCAAGTGGAACTTTCAAGCTTTAGAGGCCTAACTTGTGATGGATTCACAACCCACCCTCAAGGTCCTCATCATCAAGCCATCATCTTAGTCCCACCTAGGCCATATGGCTGAATTGTTAAAGAAAAAGGAAGAAGAAAACCAAATGGAAAAACTAGAGAAAATCCATGAAATCATCATTTTGAACCAAGAACAACACTTAGCAAAACATAGAAATAAACTTAAAAACAACTCCCTACCTAATCTGATTTGAAGGAAAGGAAGAGAACTTGGTTTCTTGGAGTGAAATGAAAGAAAATATTCTTGAAAACTTGAAGAAAGAATTCAGCCAAGAGGAGGAAAATGAGAGCTTTTGGTGCTTTAAAAACTAGAAATGTGTAAATTTTGAGCAAGCATCTAAGACTCTTAAGCATGCCTATTTATAGAGATTTTGAAGCTCATAAATGGACAAAGAAGAGGAAGGCTGATGGATTTTCATGGGGAACAAAGGGGAAAATCATTTCTTGTTTAAGGCATGTTTTATGCCATGTTTTAGGGAATTTTTTGGCATTTTGTTTTAGTGCATTATCTTGCAATAATTCTAATGATTATGGCTGAATTATTTCATGCATTACAGCCTCATGGAAGAGGGTTTTGTGTGTTCCATGTATTATTTAGGTGTAGGCAAGGTATTCATGCAATTTAGAGAATTTACGGTTAAGGGCTTAGGTGAATTAGTAAGCAATTTGAGTGTTTTAAGCAATTTTAGGTTCTAATCAATTTAAATAAATAATTTTGACTCTAGATTAATAATTAGAATTTAATAAGCTTTAATTTGAGCCTAATATTGCTTAGGTTTGTTAGACGAATCAAAAATCTCAAAATTTGTAAAACTTGCACAAAGAGAGGGGCAAAACGGTCATTTTACTTAAAAATTGCCCGAGACCACCCGAGCTTAACCAATGGTTAATCATGGCTTAAAAACACCTTTTAACACATTTTAGTGAGGTTTGGGCTAGTCGGCACGCAATTGATTTAAAGGAGGGGCGTTTTGGTCATTTCGCGCGTGAAGCTCAAAATTAGGATTCTTCTCCTCTATTAACACACATAACACAAACAATCCCTTATTAACATCAAAACATCCCCTTGAGGATGGGTGGGGCCCACGATCCTCATTTTCTGTAAAATAACCTCAGGGCATTTTGGTCATTTTACACGTACAGAAATTTGGGGTTTGCAATACTTGCACAAATTGCTCCTAACTTCTCTTCTAACGTTATATTCCTTTATTAAGGATTGTTTGGTCTCAAATTTTATATAATATTTACCTACGTAATTCGGTAATTCCTAATGACAGTAAAAATTACAGTAAAAATTGGGCGTTACAAAGAACATTATTGAGCTATTATAGGATACCCATCAGATAGTAAGTTGTTCTTAAGGTTTACGCTATGCTAGAAGTTACAATTTTTAACGGTTTTCTCGTTACCGCTTCCACTATAAATAAAATTAATTTGTAAACCAATTATGAATCATTATCCCTTATTTAAAGATAATAATATTCTGGTTCTTAAGGTCACTAAAGGCTCTGGATAGGATGCATAATTTTCATTCTCTAAAGTTCTAGAAATCTTGCTTTTATGGTTTTCTAGGAAGCTAGTTTTATCTAACATGCATAGAATCATTCCTTTAGCAATAAACCATAATTATCACAACTTGAACATATAAATCATCATCATTTATTGGTACTAATCTCGTGTCAGAAGCGAATCATGGCCTCATATAATTGTATAAAATCACATTTTAAGTGAACATAAAATATTAGTTCCCGGTAAATACCTTGCAAAGCTTTAAAACTCTTTTAGAAAATAATTCTTTTTGAAAGAATCTTCATAATTAAAATTCTCACTTAAGATAAAAGGAGCAAGTCTTGAGCTTAAGAGATTTATGTGATATCTTAGAATCATAAACATGCTATGCAACCTCATTTTAATCTTGTCATTATAAGGTGATAACTTGGAATTATAAACATGATATGCAAATCCATTTCTTTATCTTTAAGATTTAAGGTGATGACTTGAAAATTAAACATGATGCAAGAGCTTGAAATATAAACATGATGCAAGAAGTGAAGACGTAGTTAGCACAGGACAAGTGAAGGGAGAAGAAAATCTTAGAAGGGAGCGGTAATGGCCATGAACCAAGTGAAGGGAGAGAGAATTATTATTACATCTTTTTAAGCTCCAATCTCAAGACTTCTTAAAGAATCAATTCTTTAACTCCAATAATCTTATTTCTTTGCTTGTGATACTTGGGCAAGTCTTTGACTCTAGGATCTTTAGTGACATAAAAATAAACATGTCATGCGTTGATTCTTTTAGCCATTATAAAATAAAGTGAGAACATAAAATAAATATGATGCAACTTCTTTATTATCTTTGAGATTAAGTGACAACATGAAATATAAACATGAAATGCAAACTTGGAAATTTAAACATGAGTATGCAAGTCCATTTATTCATTCTTGAAATTTTAGTGATGACATAGAAAGTAAACATGATTATGCAAGGCATAAACTTAAACATGGATGCAAGTTCATTTGATTTCTTTACTAGAGCTCCTTTAGACTTATAGAAATACAAATTCAATATATATATCTTAACAAGACAAAGTGAGAAATACATCTTTCAAATTCTAAACTCAAGATCATAAAAATCATCATAAAAACATCATTCTTTAAAGTTTTGCATCAAGTGGAACTTTCAAGCTTAGAGGCCTAACTTGTGATGGATTCACAACCCACCTTAAGGTCCTCATCATCAAGCCATCATCTTAGTCCCACCTAGGCCATATGGCTGAATTGGTTAAAGAAAAGGGAAGAAGAAAACCAAATGGAAAAACTAGAGAAAATCCATGAAATCATCATTTTGAACCAAGAACAACACTTAGCAAAACATAGAAATAAACTTAAAAACAACTCCCTACCTAATCTGATTTGAAGGAAAGGAAGAGAACTTGGTTTCTTGGAGTGAAATGAAAGAAAATATTCTTGAAAGGTTGAAGAAAGAATTTAGCCAAGAGGAAAGGAAGAGAGAGTTTTGGTGCTAGGAAAAACTTGAAGTTGTGAAATTTTTGCAAGTCCCTAATGACTTCTAAGCATGCCTATTTATAGAAGAATTCAAGCTCATAAATGGACAAAGGAGGAGGAAAATCTGATTAAATTTGAGAGACAAGGAAGGAAAATCATCTTGTTTGGTGGCTTAAAACATGGAATCATGTTTCAAAGTTCCTTGTTTTATGGTGATTTTTGGCATTATGTTTTAGTGCATTTTTTGCAATAATTTCTAATGATTATGGCTGAATAATTTCGTGCATTACAGCCTTGGAAGAGGATTTTGTGTGTTCCATGTATTATTTTAGGTGTAGGCAAGGTATTCATGCAATTTAGAATTTACGGTTAAGGGCTTAGGTGAATTAGTAAGCAATTTGAGTGTTTTAAAGCAATTTTAGGTTCTAATCAATTTAAATAAATAATTTTGACTCTAGATTAATAATTAGAATTTAATAAGCTTTAATTTGAGCCTAATATTGCTTAGGTTTCGTTAGCAATCAAAAATCTCAAAATTTGTAAAACTACCACAAAGGCAAAAACGTATTTTACTTAAAAATTGCCCGAGACCACCCGAGCTTAACCAATGGTTAATCATGGCTTAAAAACACCTTTTAACACATTTTAGTGAGGTTCGGCTAAGTCGGGACACACAGGAATAAAACTTAAAACGGCCGTAAGGGCGTTTTGGTCATTTAACGCGTTGGAGCTCAAAATTAGATTCTTCTCCTCTATTAACACACATAACACAAACAATCCCTTATTAACATCAAAACATCCCCTTGAGGATGGGTGGGGCCCACGAAATCCTCATTTCTCGTAAAATAACCTCAGGGGCATTTGGTCATTTTACACGTACAGAAAATTGGGGTTTGCAATACTTGAATTGCTCCTAACTTCTCTTCTAACGTTATATTCCTTTATTAAGGATTGTTTGGTCTCAAATTTTATATAATATTTACCTACGGTAATTGGAATTCCTAATGACAGTAAAAATTACAAGTAAAAATTGGGCGTTACACCAAGAA